>CAUDMG010002128.1:955000-1047500 GCA_958450375.1 Homarus gammarus | reverse complement strand
TAAAACTACGACAGGAGAAATGACTGATGATGAGTTAGAAATGTGTAGTACGTTAAATAGTCATTTTCGCTCAGTATTCACAAATGAAAACCTAGCACAGTTTCCAGAAGTTCATAAGGTATATAACGACAGTATAGAAAATATGTTGATGAACATCATTATTACTAGTAACGATGTGCTTAAAGTAATTAACAAACTGAAGCCTCATAAATCGCCTGGTCCAGACGAGGTATATGCTAGAATATTAAAAGAATGTAGAGATGAGTTGAGTAATCCATTAGCAGTTTTATTTAATAAGTCATTAGAATCGGGCCTAGTGCCAGAAGCTTGGAAACTTGCAAATGTAGTTCCGATTTTCAAAAAGGGTGATAAATCAATTGCATCAAATTATCGTCCCATTAGTCTCACGTCAATCATAGGCAAGTTGCTAGAGTCAATTATTGCTACAAAAATCAGAAGCCACCTTGAAACATTCAACTTAATTCATTCTTCTCAGCACGGGTTCACCCAGGGACGTTCTTGTCTCACAAATTTGCTTAGCTTTTTCTCAGAAGTATATGAAGCGGTAGATAATGATAAGTCATATGATATAATTTATTTAGATTTCAGTAAAGCATTCGATAGAGTCCCTCATGAGAGATTGATAAGGAAGGTAGAAGCACATGGAATAGGTGGATCATTATTAAAATGGATTAGGTCATGGTTAACTGGTAGGAAGCAAAGAGTCAGCATAAATGGATTAAAGTCAGACTGGGGTGCGGTCAAAAGCGGAGTTCCCCAGGGATCTGTATTGGGCCCTCTGCTGTTTGTTATATTCATTAATGATCTTGATTTAGACATAACTAGTAGGATTAGTAAATTTGCAGATGATACCAAAATGGGGAGAGTGATAAATTCAGACAGTGACTTTGAACACCTTCAAAGAGATCTAGATACCTTACATGAGTGGTCAGTAGACTGGCAAATGAATTTTAATACTGATAAATGCAAGGTACTACAGATAGGGAAGACGAATACAAACGTTAAGTATAAACTAGGTAACACGGAAATAGAAAACTCAGTTTGTGAAAAAGATCTAGGTGTATTTGTTAGCAACGACTTGAAACCTAGAAAACAATGTATTAGCGTTCGCAACAAGGCAAACAGGATTCTAGGGTTCATATCTAGGTCTGTGAGTAACAGAACTGCTGACGTTATCTTGAAACTTTACCTAGCATTAGTGAGGCCACACATGGATTATGCGGTTCAGTTCTGGTGTCCTTATTATAGAATAGACATAGATTCTTTGGAGAGAGTACAAAGAAGAATGACAAAAATGATCCATAATATTAGAAACCTTACATATGAAGAAAGACTGAAAAGCTTAGGCTTGCATTCATTAGAGAGGCGTAGAGTTAGGGGAGATATGATAGAGGTGTACAAGTGGGTGAGTGGGATTAACAAGGGTAAAATGGAAGATGTTCTGAAGCTCAGTAATAACGAAATAACTAGAACAAATGGCTTTAATTAGATAAATTCCGATTCAGAAAGGATATAGGCAAGCACTGGTTTGGTAATAGAGTTGTGGATATGTGGAATAGGCTACCGAGTGCTATAGTAGGATCGGGGACGCTAGGGAGCTTCAAGACGAAGTTGGATAGGCACATGGAAGTGCTGGGATGGGTGTGAAAGGGATCTGCCCTGTATGGGCCAGTCGGCCTCCTGCAGTATCCCACTTTCTTATGTTCTTTATGTTATGTTGTAATAATAATAATAATAAACGGTTTATTAATAGAGTTGCAGCCGGTGGCTGAAAATATACAGACTTACATTTGATTTAGACATAATGATATAAAATGCATTGAATACATTTACAGGGCTGTACAGTACATAAATCAGGAGTTGTTTATTATTTTAACAATAGATGGGATGGTGCTGTGTGTGTGTGTGTGTGTGTGTGTGTGTGTGTGTGTGTGTGTGTTTCCATATGTAGGTGTACGTGTGTATCTGTGGTGTAATGGTCAGCAAGTTCGCCTCGCAAGCGAGCGGACCCGGGTTCGATCTCCAGGCAGGGTGAAACTATGGGCATGTTTCTTTACGCCATTTGCCTCTGTCTACCCAGCAGTAAGTGGGGACTAAATGTTAATCGACTTGCGGATCGTGTTCTGGGGTAATGGTTAGCCAGTGCGGTTGGCGAGTTATCCGGTCTTCTCGGACTATTCCTTGACACTGGGTCATGCAACTCGTTAAATCAGGGCGTGGTTGTTGTGTTGGCGACAGCTTCTACAACAAATTCACGCCTAGGTCACTGAGGGATGGCATTTCCAGGGTGGAGAGAGCGTTGGTGTAGCCGGAGTAGTCTGCGCCGAGCATGATTCAGCAGGCCCTTTTCTGTGCCTTCTCTAGCTGACGTTGTTGGGTAGAGTTGAGAGAAGACGACCAGGCTGGTGACGCATACGTTAGTTTGGTGAGAATAAAGGCGTTGTAGATAGTCCTCAGCTCTGGCGTGGGTGTCCCAAGTGACCTGAGTCGTCGTAGTCGGCACGAGGCTGCCTTGATAGTTTTGTTTACATGAGCCTTCCAGTCCAGTTTGTGGTCTATGGTAACACCCAGGAGTTTGGCAGACTGCACTAACAGGAGAGGATGGGCACCCACTGACTGCTGGAGCCTGCACTGGTGTGGTGGCGGTATTGATGTGCATGACTACGGTTTTGGTGTGGTTGATGGTGTGTGCGTATGTACAGTATGTGTGTGGGTAAGTGAAAGTCTTTGTATATGTGTGTGTGCGTGTGTTGAGGGGCGACTATTTATATATGTATGACGAGGGAGTCACAATTGAGAGAGAGAGAGAGAGAGAGAGAGAGAGAGAGAGAGAGAGAGTGATGTTCCATTATTTTAAAGTGAGGAGGTGCTGAGAGTTAAGTGTATGTTAAGACGCTTTCTCTCTTTCTCTCTTGCTCTTTTTCTACCTTCTTCCCTCTAAACAGTTTTCTCTCGCCTTTCCCTCTTCCATTTTTCTCTCTCTCAAGAAGAAGAAGAAGAAGAAGAAGAAGAAGAAGTAAACAATGTGTTTTTGCTCGTAACAAGGCTAATAAAGTACTTGGGTTCATACAAAGGAGTGTTAGTTACAAGACTAGCGAGGTCATCCTAAAACTGTATCTTGCTCTTGTGAGACCACACCTGCATTACGCAGTTCAGTTTTGGTCACCGTATTACAGAATGGATATAGAATCCTTGGAAAGAATTCAGAGGAGAATGACAAGACTAATCCCGGGCATTAGGAACCTTGAGTATAGAGACAGGTTAAAGCATCTTAATTTGCACTCCCTCGAGAGACGTAGAGTGAGGGGCGACATGATAGAGGTGTATAAGTGGAAGTCAGGGCTAAACAAAGGGGACATTACAAAGGTACTCAACCTATCCAACCAGGAGCGAACTCCTAACAATGGTTTTAAATTAGACAAATTTAGATTTAAGGGTGAAATAGGTAAACACTGGTTTGGAAACAGAGTAGTGGATGAATGGAACAAGTTACCAAATATCATCATTAGCTCGAATACGCTGGATAGCTTCAAACATAGGCTGGATGCTCATATGAGCAATAGGGGTTGGGTGTAAACGGGACTGCCCAGTATGGGCCAATAGGCCCGCTGCAGTTTCCTCCATTCTTATGTTCTTATGTTCTTAAACCCCTCCCATACACCGTGAAACCCTCCCATACACCACGAAGCCCTCCCGTACACCGTGAAACCCTCCCATACACCAGGAAACCCTCCCATACACACCGTGAAACCCTCCCATACACCGTGAAACCCTCCCATACACCACGAAGCCCTCCCTTTACCCTTTAATATCTCTTCTATTATCCTTTCGTCTTTATCTGTCTTCACCTGGCCCTCCTACCCTCAATTTTACCCATCAATATAAATAATCTACAACAAATAGCTAATATACATCTAACTTGGTCCATTTCTTGTAAAATTTTTACCTAACACATCCATAACCTGAAACAATGGCGGGGAAATATTTAATTAAGGTAAAACAGACAAAGATCTCTCACTAACCTTTGAAAACCCTGCTTCTTCGTGCCTCGTCTTATTCAACACGCCACTGAACCACCACACCAACATCCTAGAATGAATATATATGTCAGCATATACATATTACCTGGTATCTTAGAAACTATACATATTATCCAGTGTCTTAGAAACTATACACCTTGTCCACTACCTTAGAAACTATACAAATTACTTGGTATCATCCACTGATTGGACAACAGTTGAAAAGAATAATGATGAATTTGTCAAACATGAACGCCCACGTTTAAAGCCATGCTGGGAATGATCGATCAATTTGTGGGTAAATTTGCAGTTTCAGTCCTAACTACTGTTCGACCATATATAAGGATTATCACAAACTGGATTCACAGCTTCATGATTGACTCATGTTTCTGAGCCTTGTTAATGAAGTAATTTGTATCATTGGTGTTTCATGAGGCTTTGAATATGACATCACGGGTGGGTGGCGCTTATACACAAGGGGCCGTTTTCTTACTCGTTCAGGGAGCTACTGTAGGTGAATACGTTCGGGGAGCTACTGTAGGTGAACACGTTCGGGGGCTACTGTACTGCAGGTGAATACGTTCGGGGGCTACTGTAGGTGAACACGTTCGGGGGCTACTGTACTGCAGGTGAACACGTTCGGGAGCTACTGTAGGTGAACACGTTCGGGAGCTACTGTACTGCAGGTGAACACGTTCGGGGGCTACTGTACTGCAGGTGAACACGTTCGGGGGCTACTGTAGGTGAACACTTTCGGGAGCTACTTTAGGTGAACACGTTCGGGGGCTACTGTAGGTGAACACGTCCGGGGGCTACTGTAGGTGAACACGTTCGGGAGCTACTGTAGGTGAACACGTTCGGGGGCTACTGCACTGTAGGTGAACACGTTCGGGGGCTACTGTAGGTGAACACGTTCGGGAGCTACTGTAGGTGAACACGTTCGGGAGCTACTGTAGATGAACACGTCCGGGGGCTACTGTACTGTAGGTGAACACGTTCGGGAGCTAGCGCCTCACACACATGAACAGGTTTCTTAAACGCCTCTCCAATGCCTCTCATACCAGTCGTTTGAATCACTGACTCCTCTCTCATATTGGTCGGCCTACTTGTTGTCATCTTTTCAACACTCTACTGTAGAGTCCCAAGCTGCTGCACCACCTGTTCCGATCCTACATTACTCTGACCCTGCTGCAACCAGAGATTATCTCCTCTTATTTAATCTCTCTATTCTATCAGGATATCTTTCCCAATTTGCTCTAGTTTGGCAACCAAAAAGGATTCATCTTCCGCTATTTTCGTCTTTAAGTTTTTCTTTCCCTTATGGTCAGTAATAGCCTCGTTTACTTTAGTTATACAGTCAGGGCAATACGTACAACAACAGTCTACACACTTAACGCTTTCTGCATCATCCCAAACGCCGTTAAAGTTAGACTCAGACAAACCTCACAAGACGTCTCCTTACAGTGAGTGCATGTCAACAAACTTCCTGATGACACTGGTGCGTAGGTGGCTTGCAGAGGTGGGGGGGGGGGGGGGGGTGATGCCAACCTCCGAAACCTCTTACTGTATTCTGAAGAAGAAATTACCCCGTAGCTAGGATGACTTCCTTAATCTCTAATCTCAATTAACTAAGATATGTGTGCGCTTATGTGAGTCCTATATTCAAGCAAGACGATCGTCACTCCACGAATAATTATAGACCAGTGAGCCTGATCAGCACAGAGAACTTTATAAGAGATGCTATGATGGAACATCTACTACGAAACAAACTTGGGAAGGATTGCCAACACGGTTTTAAGCCGGGACGCTCCTGCATAACACAATTACTCAAGGTATTGGATGTTTGGACTCAATTCTGGAACAGGTGGCAATATCAACAATTTAAATACCTGGATTTTACCGAGGCTTTCGACAGCGTACCCCTTGAAAGGCTGAGAATTAAACTGGAATGGTATGGAATTCGGGGAAGAGTCCTCGCGTGGATCAGAGACTTTCTTCATGACTGCAAGCAGTGTATGGTGATTATTGGCACGAAATCGCCATGTATACCCGTGACAAGCGGGGAACCACAGGGCAGCGTACTGGGACCGTTGTTGCTTGTTTCGTAAATGACATGCCAAAAGCTATACACTCCTCCACACAAATGTTTGTGGACGATACCAAGTTATTCTGCAGAGATTAATAACCAAGAAGACTGTAAAGAGCTACAGAAAGATCTTTGTCAGCTTCAAGAGTGGTCTAAGAAATGGCTGCTAACAATTTCGCCTGGTTCACCTGGACGCGAGATATGACATAATGACTAAAGTGGCATTAGCGCGCGCGCGTGTGAGTGTGTACAGTACAGTACATCCTCGAAAAATAGTCGGATCATCCTCTCCCTCCGTGAACCACGGGAGTCACTGAGTTGTCAGTCAGAAGCAGTCGTTAAGTTTACCCATAGATGGCACAGGACCATGTGGGGGGGGGGGGGGGGAGTCTCTGAGAGTGAGGGGGGAGCTTGGGAAGTGAAGGGGAGGTGGTGAGGTGGGGTCAGTTTGTTAACTCCATAGTGATAAAATGTGACAGCTATTTTTTTAATGTTCATTCAGATGCTGATATCTTATATCATTAATAATATGAAACCTATGTTTTCTTGGTTCCTCTCTTTCCTTCGCTGCCTATCATTAGACACACATACATTATTATAGGTCCAAATATAGGTGCAATACATACACGGTTCACATTATGGAGGAAGTTAACCAAGCAACATTAAACCGATTTACTGATTTTTCGTTTCAGTAACAGTAATGCGGTACCCATTCCCACAGTGATAATTTAATTAATGTAAAAGTGATCAAGTGTTGAGTGGCGGATCACGGAGAGGCGGGGGCAGCCGACACACCCCATGGTCAAGCAGTTGGTTTCCATTGTCATTATAGAGGCGCCTGTTATACCAGTTATGTCAATAATTAAACTTAACACATTATATTTCTGAATGATACTGATGAACAATCACTTCAAATGTAAACTAAAAACAGCCTATTTCAAAGGTGAACAATATACTATGGAGCAGTGAAAACCTGAAGAGGTTGTGTGGCAGCCCTCAGGCACCGGACACAGTTTGTATTAAACTGTTGACTGTGCACAGAGCAGTCTTAATTAACATTCTGTTTACATTTCTATATGATTATTTTCGTTGGGAATAACAGGTCATAAAGGAAGATTTCATTTATGACACAATGTCCAAAACGAGTGTGTAGGTAGGTGTGGCGTGTGTGTGTGAGTGGCGTGTGTGCGTGTGAGTGGCGTGTGTGTGTGTGGGGGTGGCGTGTGCGTGTGTGAGTGGCGTGTGTGTGTGAGTGGCGTGTGCGTGTGTGAGTGGCGTGTGTGTGTGTGAGTAGCGTGTGTGTGTGGGGGTGGCGTGTGTGTGTGTGAGTGGCGTGTGTGTGTGAGTGGCATGTGTGTGTGTGAGTGGCATGTGTGTGTGTGGGTGGCGTGTGTGTGTGCCAACGGACGACGGACTGGACATTTAGTACCTACTGTAAACCTCATATACGTTACTATACGCAATGAAATGAATAATACATAACACCTTCTCCCTATCCTTATGTGGTTTACTTAAGGGTCGATTATTTCAACATATATGGTCTCTCCGCCACAACCATACTCACCTACACGCTCTCTAGGGGGGACAAGAGCCTGTTATCTCGACGTATCAGCGCACGATAATAATAATCCTTACTCATGTATGGTGTTCAGTGCGAGTTTTCCTTCTCCTAGTGTGGAGGTAGAGCCAGAGTATATTCACCTCTATACTACAGGTCCTAGAGCTGAGTTTCCTGCGTTTGATAGCAATGAGGTTGATAAGAATTTTTGGGGAAACTCTTTAATCCACAATAAATTAAGCTAATCTTGCCGTCTTGTGTACCATTCTCGACCATATCAAGCGGCGACCACACAAGTAAAGACTGACCATCAGAGTAGAAAACATAATTTTGTCTTTAGTTTTCAATGCTAAAAAATAGATTTCTGAGATTTCTTATCCACCAGTAACTATTACATTAATTCTCTAAAGTTAATGCATTCGTTACGTTACATTATAGAGCTGTTATTACGTTACAATACAGAGCTGTTATTACATTACAGAGCTGTTATTATGTTACATTATAGAGCTGTTATTGCGTTACATTATAGAGCTGTTATTGCGTTACATTATAGAGCTGTTATTATGTTACATTACAGAGCTGTGATATTATGTTACATTACAGAGCTGTTAAGGTTATGTATCAACATAAAAAATTCATAATGAAGACTTCAAACTATCCATTGTCAAAATAGTGAATGAAGAAAAGGGTTAAGCCTTCGTTCACAACTCTCTATGAAAGTTTTATTTATTTCATTCACCATACATTCTACACTCTATAGTTATGCATTCCATCATATTACCGCGCACTATTCCATCATGTTACCGCACAATATTCCATCATGTTACCGCACAATAAACTATATCTTGAAGTAGTAGGAAATTGAAATGAATTAATTGTAACTTTGTAGCTGTTACCGCAAGAGGTACATAATTATGATGACATATAAACTAATGTTATGTTAGGCTGTAACTCATGTCATGTTTCTTGGGCGTGCCTGCCCGTACACAGTGTGTAGAGTGTTGAGATGGTTGAAGATGAGAGGCCCAGAGGAGGTTGGAGGATGTGAAGGGAGGTTGTTTATGTATAGTTATAATCACCTGACTCAACCATAGCTGACCAGCCAAGGGGCCAGGCTATAGGGTGGGCATTTCAGTATAGCTACCCATATCTTAGAGTCAACACCTACCCTGGCTTCTCTCTAGACTTTCAACACGTAAGTTTAACTAGTACTTACTGTGTACACAGGTAGACTGTGTCATTGTTTTTGTGTTAAGATTAGACTAATTACATAGCCATGATTGTTATGTAAATATATATTGGATTAAACATTTATGTAAGAGTGCCTATGTATTTGAAATACTAAATGAATTGTATTCAACAGGTTTGACCGAATTATAATGTTCGTGTACAACGTGAGAAGTATTATTCACCCTCAAACCGTCTGATTGGCGGTTAGAGTAACTATTGTAATGTTTTATCTGGGGAAGGGGGGGGGGGGCTGAGACTCGTTCGAACGCCCGACTCTATACTGACCTAACTTCAACACTACATTGACCTAACTTCAACACTACATTGACCTAACTTCAACACTATACTGGCTTAACTTCAACACTACACTGACCTAACTTCAACACTACAAAGGGCCTAACTTCAACACTACATTGACCTAACTTCAACACTACACTGACCTAACTTCAACACTACATTGACCTAACTTCAACACTACACTGACCTAACTTCAACACTACATTGACCTAACTTCAACACTATACTGGACTAACTTCAACACTACATTGACCTAACTTCAACACTACACTGACCTAACTTCAACACTACATTGACCTAACTTCAGCACTACACTGGCCTAACTTCAACACTACATTGACCTAACTTCAACACTATACTGGCCTAACTTCCACACTACATTGACCTAACTTCAACACTACACTGGCCTAACTTCAACACTACATTGACCTAACTTCAGCATTACACTGATCTAACTTCATCACTACACTGGCCTAACTTCAACATTACACTGATCTAACTTCATCACTACACTGGCCTAACTTCAACATTACACTGATCTAACTTCATCACTACACTGACCTAACTTCAACACTACATTGGCCTAATTTCAACACTACATTGACCTAACTTCAACACTGCACTGGCCTAACTTCAACACTACATCGGCCTAACTTCAACACTATACTGGCCTAACTTCAACACTACACTGGACTAACTTCAACACTACACTGGCCTAACTTCAACACTATACTGACCTAACTTCAACACTATACTGACCTAACTTCAACATTATACTGGCCTAACGTCAACACTACATTGACCTAACTTCAACACTACACTGGCCTAACTTCAACACTACACTGGCCTAACTTCAACACTACACTGACCTAACTTCAACACTACACTGACCTAACTTCAACACTACACTGACCTAACTTCAACACTACACTGACCTAACTTCAACACTACACTGACCTAACTTCAACACTACACTGGACTAACTTCAACGCTACACTGACCTAACTTCAACACTACACTGACCTAACTTCAACACTACACTGACCTAACTTCAACACTACACTGACCTAACTTCAACACTACACTGACCTAACTTCAACACTACACTGACCTAACTTCAACACTACACTGACCTAACTTCAACACTACACTGACCTAACTTCAACACTACACTGACCTAACTTCAACACTTAGCCTGTTCTTTGAATAAGTGTTTTTGACTGTACATGATTGTTACCGCCACAGTAAGATAAGCTAGAAGAGAGAGAAAGAGAGGGATAACCATAATAAGATAAACTAGGCGAGAGAGAGAGAGACAGGGGGTGAGATAAGAGATATAGTGTTGACAACGAATTTGCTGACCAATCTGTTGAGGTGTTTCAATACGAAAACATATGGCCCTCGCCTCCGGGCTGAGATTGCCCTCGAGGGGAGTCTACTGATTTCTACAGGACAGACAACACGTTGGTTCAGACCACTAGACCCTAAAACGTGAGTGATCGTGAAGTATTAGAATCTGCTAAGAAACTCTAAATAACTTTAACAAGTATATTTGTGTACTGCAATTTGATCATATTATACCAATTGTCTCCTGTATCAATAGTTATAACATGCGAGTTGTATTTAATATGTTAACAGGCTATGTACTGTATATTGATTGTATTATTCATACTATGTGTCCTGAGATAACAGCATTTGTTATATGTGAATTGTTCTTTGACAGGTTTTGACCGAATTATATGGTACGAGTCAACGGTGAGGGTTTATTTCTCCAGCAACAAACCAATAACCCTCTTATGAGCGTTAACAGTCAAAACGTATACGGGAGGACTGGTGAAGGACCAACGCCGGAGTTCAGCGTGGGAGAGCATAGGCTCGTCGATCGCCCACCCACCCATAGTGGGTGGATCACCCACCCACCCACAGTGGGTGGATCACGTGCGTCGTCAGCAGCGAGGCAGTGATAGCGAGTGCTCTGTGTTTGAGTGAAGTGTCTTAAATACCTGGACAGTGTCGTAAAGCTTCGGTCTGCGCGTACGGGGCTGTGAGCGTTCATTTCCGAACAGGGAGGCCGCGCACCTAGTGAGCTAAGGTTTCAGAACACTCGGACAGTGTCGTAATGTTTGGTCTGGGCGGACTGGTAGTTAGCGTTCGCTTGGACAGCACGCAAGTGATTATAACTAACAGCTGATCTTCCTATACCAATGACACCATAGTATATCAAACAATGATGATAAGGAACCATGAAGAAATACATAAATGAAAGGGATTTGTGGGTTAAGTGTGTTCAACATTAAGGTTATATGTACATGTATGTATATGTGTATATATAAGTATGTGTGTGTGTAATTAAGAAATAACAACGAAGGTTGTGACAAGCCGTAACGTTGTACAAGTAAGGGCGCCGCAGTAGTGTTTGTGACATCAGTTGTGTAACGAGTCCCTACATTGATTGTGGATCTCTGTGGTTGTGTTAGTGTGACATCGTAGCTGGTGTGTGACATCACTGTAGTCGTGATTGTGTGACATCACTCGTGCGTATTGCACATCACGTGTTTGAGGGACATCGCTCGTGTGTGACATCACTGTGGCCATGTTAGTGTGACATCGTCGCTCGTGCGTGACATCACTGTAGTCGTGTTTGTGTGACATCACTCGTGCGTATTGCACGTCACGTGTTTGAGGGACATCGTTCGTGTGTGACATCACTGTGGCCATGTTAGTGTGACATCGTCGCTCGTGCGTGACATCACTGTGGTCGTGTTTGTGTGACATCACGCGTGCGTATTGCACGTCAGGTGTTTGAGGGACCGTGTGACATCACTGTGGTCGTGTTTGTGCGACATCACTCGTGCGTATTGCACGTCACGTGCTTGAGGGACCGTGTGACATCACTGTGGTCGTGTTTGTGTGACATCACTCGTGCGTATTGCTCGTCACGTGTTTAGAGGGACTTCGCTCGTGTGTGACATCACTCGTGCGCATGGCACGAGTCTGTGTGACATCAACTCCAATTGTGTGATATCTGCGATCGTGGGCACCTGATACTAAGCGTTACTGCATACACTTATCGAGCAAGACAGATTACGCTTGCTGTTCGGGCAGTCATGGACGGGAAAGAGAGTAAGTCAGAAGTGGGGAGCGTGTCCGGCGTAGAACAAGGAGACACTGTGGACATAGAGACCGATGTCTCACCCACCTCGCCAAGGCAGCGTGAGATAAACCCGTCTACCGTAAACCTGTCTCCCGAGAAGAGAAAGGAACCACCTGTCAAAGGAATCGAAGGACAGCAAATGCTCGCTCACATGACAGCGATGATGCAAAACGTCACCGAAGGTATGAATCAACTACAAGGCAAGGGCAGCACAGAAGATCGCGGAAAGGTGTTATCACCACCGGAGACTAAACTTTCCTCTGTAATTGAAACTAACGCAGAAACGTTATATACTCCAAGAGGACTCCCAGCGCTCACCTTAACTGCAGAGCCGGGAACATCTCACCAGGGGAGCGCGGGAGTACTTCCGAACATCAAGCTAGTTCGCCGAAACCACTACCTTTGATGAAAGACAAAAGGGACGACCCACCGAGGTCCGAGGTTAGGGTGAGAGAACTGCTAGAGAATATGAGGTTCTCCCAAAGACCAACGCCGAAGTTCAGCGGAGGAACTTGTAGTGAATACTGGGAGTTCAAGCGAGTCTTTCAGCGACACGTTGGGATGGCGCAGATACCTGATACCTTGAAATTAGAGACACTTCTCGCTGCCTACGCTGGGCCCGCTAAGGACGCTTTGCGGGGATGTCTGCAAATTCAAGATCCCAAAGCCGGGTACAAGGAAGCTTTGGACATATTAGAGAAACGTCACGGCAATAAGCACACTTACGTTTGCCAGCTAATAAAGAAGGCCCTGCGAGGTCCAACTGTGAGACTAAGTGACGCAAAGGGCCTCCAACAGTTCTCAGACGAACTGGGGAATTGCGTGAGGAACTTGAAGGTCTTGGGAGAACTACGTCAGATTGACACGTATGAATCAATAAGCACGTTAGCTGAGAGGTTCAAGGGAAAGATGAGGGACGACTACGTGGATAAGGCGCATAAATACAAAAGGAAGTGGGGAAAGCTTCCTGGGATCGAGTGGATGTTGGAATTCACAATGGACATGGTCGAGAAGGCGGAGGAGGTCACAAAGGGACGAGGACAGGAAGAACCAAGCAGAATTTATGCAGACTCACGTCAATCCTCGTCGAGGAAGAGACTTGTGGGTCTGGTGACATCAGGAATAAAGACAACCAGAGAAATGGACGATGAACGCTGCTCGCTATGCCGTGGAGATCACCTTCTTCAGATGTGCTGGACATTCCTCAGCCTGTCCACAGGAAAGCGAACTTCCCTTGTAAGGGAACAACGTCGCTGCTATGCCTGCCTGGGTCATAATCACCGGATAACAGAGTGCAGCCAGAAGATGGTATGTGGTATAGATGGCTGCTCTGGAGTACACTCGAGGCTCCTGCACTTCACGGGAGCTCTGACGAGCAATGACAAGGTGCAACGGGGCGAAGTTGAGAGGGGAGAACACCAGACTAGCCTCCAAAGGGTGAAGAGAGCTACCACAGGGGGCGCCTACCAAATAGACATAGCACCTGACCACAAGCGACCTAGAATGAGTCAACGTAAGGCTATTATGCCACCACCGGAATCGGCATTTAGTAGAGCTAAATCATGGAAGGTCGATGCCGGTACAAGCACCATGGGGAAAAGAAATCCGCATAAATGGGTCAGGGAAACCATAACCAACAATGGAATTGATGATCGGCGTGAAGAACCCAACGATTGCGAGTTGTGACTACAAAGTTCCAGCAGAGTCGCACTTCCAATAGTGAAAGTCAGGGTGGAAGAAAAGAACCTAGAGGCGAAAGAAGCAGTAGTCACCGGAGCTCTCTTGGATTCAGGCAGCAACCGATCATATTGCACGCGTAGTTTAGCTTACCGGCTGCAGGCAGAGGGAAGGCCAGTTTCCCTCTCCATTGGCACAATCATGAAAGAAAGTAATAGTGTAAACACCGAAGAAATCAGTGTGAGAGTGGCTTGCGTAGGAGTCAGAAAGAGCCGATCCATCATTATCCCCAAGGTCATCATTGGTGAGAATCTACCGTCTTCCCTGAAATCGTCGTGAGTAGTGACTAATGAATAATAAATACAGTAAGGAATGAAGAGCAAGGAGTAAGAAGGAGTAAATAATATAACAAGAAGTAAGGAGTTCTCAAGCGTCGCGAAGTAACAAACAAAATCATAAATTAACCAGGAACTTGAACACCTCGTTTAGTTAATTATGATCAACACAAAAATACCAACATTAGTACTTCCAGAGTTCCACGAGACAATTACTTATTCATAAACGAACATAAATCACACATAATTGTTAAGGTTTAGCTACAGTGAGGCCAGCAGTGGCGAGAGAAAATGAACCCCTACCATCCAGGTAATGACCCCTCCTACCGCACAGGCACTGAACCCCCTTTACCGCACAGGCACTG
Source organism: Homarus gammarus (assembly GCA_958450375.1). NCBI lineage: Eukaryota > Metazoa > Arthropoda > Malacostraca > Decapoda > Nephropidae > Homarus > Homarus gammarus. Next base: position 1,032,758 of record CAUDMG010002128.1, on the reverse strand, counting down.
ACTCACCCTACCGCACAGGCACGGACACCCCCTACCGCACAGGCACTGACCCCCCTCCTACCGCACAGGCACTGACCCCCCTACCGCACAGGCACTGACACCCCCTACCGCACAGGCACTGACCCCCCCCTACCGCACAGGCACTGACCCCCCTACCGCACAGGCACTGAGCCCCCTACCGCACAGGCACTGACTCCCCCTACCGCACAGGCACTGACCCCCCTACCGCACAGGCACTGAGCCCCCTACCCCAGGTACTGACCCCCACCTACCGCACAGGCACTGACTCCCCCTACCGCACAGGCACTGACCCCCCTACCGCACAGGCACTGACCCCCCTACCGCACAGGCACTGACCCCCCTACCGCACAGGCACTGACCCCCCCTACCGCACAGGCACTGACCCCATACCTCCAGGACTGACCCCCTACCGCCAGGCACTGACCCCCATACCGCACAGGCACTGATCCCCTACCCCAGGTAATGACCCCCCTACCGCACAGGCACTGACCCCCCTACCGCACAGGCACTGACACTCCCTACCGCACAGGCACTGACCCCCCTACCGCACAGGCACTGACACCCCCTACCGCACAGGCACTGACCCCCTACCGCACAGGCACTGACACCCCCTACCGCCCAGGCACTGACCCCCCCTACCGCACAGGCACTGACCCCCATTAACCGCACAGGCACTGACTCCCCCTACCACCCAGGTACTGACCCTCAATACCCTCCAGGTACTGACTCCCCCTACCGCCCAGGTACTGACCCCAATACCCTCCAGGTACTGACCCCCCCCAACCGCCCAGGTACTGATCCCCGATACCCTCCAGGTACTGACTCCCCCTACCGCCCAGGTACTGACCCCAATACCCTCCAGGTACTGACCCCCCCCACCGCCCAGGTACTGATCCCCGATACCCTCCAGGTACTGACCCCCCCCTACCGCCCAGGTACTGACCCCCAATACCCTCCAGGTACTGACCCCCAATACCCTCCAGGTACTGACCCCCCCTACCGCACAGGCACTGACTCCCCCTACCGCCCAGGTACTGACCCCCAATACCCTCCAGGTACTGACTCCCCCTACCGCCCAGGTACTGACCCCCAATACCCTCCAGGTACTGACCCCCCCCTACCGCCCAGGTACTGACCCCCCCTGCCGCCCAGGTACTGACCCCCAATACCCTCCAGGTACTGACCCCCCCCAACCGCCCAGGTACTGACCCCCCATACCCTCCAGGTACTGACCCCCCCATACCGCCCAGGTACTGACCCCCAATACCCTCCAGGTACTGACCCCCCTACCGCCCAGGTACTGACCCCCCCCTACCGCCCAGGTACTGACTCCCAATACCCTCCAGGTACTGACCCCCAATACCCTCCAGGTACTGACCCCCCCTACCGCCCAGGTACTGACCCCCAATACCCTCCAGGTACTGACCCCCAATACCCTCCAGGTACTGACCCCCCCTACCGCCCAGGTACTGATCCCCAATACCCTCCAGGTACTGACTCCCCCCTACCGCCCAGGTACTGACCCCCAATACCCCCAAGCACTAACCCAACCCCTACCCCTAGACACTCCCCTTCCCCCAGGCACTCACCTACTTCAACCCCCAGGTATTTCCCTACCTCCGAGGCACTTACCCCTCCATAACGTTGCTAGGAATTACAACTTATATTATCACAAACATCTAAATCTATTTCTAAGCCACATTTTCTAAAGCTTAAGGAACTTATGTTGACTCAAACCATTTTTTTCACAATATAAACCAAGTTAAAAAAAACTGTACATAGTAATGACTAACAAAGACTCGAAGACAGAGTTTTAATTATTGTTTTATTTTTTCGATGATTAGTGAAGGAGGTGTGTCAGATCATGTGAGGTTTAGACACCCTGATGATTAAACACGCCAACGCTACCTGAGGCGGGGGGCTAGGCAGGATAGGTTAGGTTAAGTTAGTGTACATTAGGTTAAGTTTGAATAGGTTAGGTTATGTAAGGTTAAGTTAGGATATGTTAAATTATGTTTGGTTGAGTTATGGTAGGTTTGGTTATGTTAGGTTAGGTTAGGTTAGGTTAGGTTAGGTTATGTAAGGTTAAGTTAGGATATGTTAAATTATGTTTGGTTGAGTTATGGTAGGTTTGGTTATGTTAGGTTAGGTTAGACCCCCATAAAATATCATGGTGTAAGGTGTGGAACAACTTACCCACCTATTTCAGCAACCACTATAGCAAATTTTGTCACGTTTATAAAAATTACCATCACATTGATTATATATTTTGCCGTCACGATAAAATCCTGAGTGTGTTTTACCTCAACACCTCCCATGTTGGATATCTTCCACCCACTTATCAGTTTGTGTGTGTGTGTGTGTGTGTCCCCTCATAACACAACTCACTAGTTAAGTTTATTACTCTGAAGGAAGTAGGAGAAGCCTTCATCACTACCTCAATCACCTTGTTAATACCATGGTGCGTGAGAATGTTGTATTTTAAAGCTGGGGGGTGGTAGGAGCAGGGCAGACAACGCTCACCACTCGATAACTATACACACACACACACACACACACACTATTATTATTATTATTATTATTACACTAATCCTTTGCTGTCACTCGGAATCGAGTATGACGATCATCCAGCCATGATACAATGATATGAATTATTTAGGATGTCACCTTCGTTGGTTAGTTCTGAGGTGACTATACGGGACCGGCAGAGTCGTCCACAAATGTTGCACGTGTGGAGGGCTCCATCTAGTGCGGGAGGGGCGGCGGCAGCGTCTTTCCGGCGTTCGCACTTGTCTGCCTCGGTATGCAGTCTGGTTAACTCGAACGTATTGGTACCTTCTCGTGTGGTGCTCCTCCAAGCGTTACGATGTGGAGTAGCCGACTTCCAGGTGAGGGGGTCAATTTGGCACTTTTTCAGGTTTGTCTTAAGACTATCCTCATATCTTTTTAGTTGCCCGCCAGCGTTACGTTTACTATTCGTTAGGTGACTGTAAAGTAGCTGCTTTGGTAGTCTACTGGCGTCCATGCGGGTAACATGGAAGCCCCGATGCTCCTACATTTGGTGTCAGCGAGAATACCTTTACAACCTCTGAAGAGCGACTGCATCAGAGTCCAGGCAAGCAGGGCTAACGTTTGGTTGGTTTGGGTCGCGGCTACAAAGTTCGAACAAGCATTCTTTCAAAAACTTGACCTGACTTAACATGACTAGTTACATCGCCCTTTCTTTTGTATTTGTGGTGGTGTTGGTGTGTGGATTAGCGGATGTCATGTTTTTGACCTGACCTCATGTTTTGTAAGGTCACCCTGTGTACATAAACCTCTCTCAGTCCTTGTAATTCACTAGTTAAATTGAAATTGGGGAGAATAATGCTGACTATTTCCGACGACTACCAGATATTAAACACAAGACTGAAGCAATTTTTATAAAGCAATTACATTACAATTAAACCTTTTATCCTTTAGTAAATGTGCTAAAATTACATTGCAAAGAAAGAAAAATAAAACAAAATAAATATAAAAAAGGCTACATGTCCATTCGGCCAAATGTCCGTTCGGCCATTTGTCTGTTCGGTCTATTGTCCGTTCGGCCAAATGTCCGTCGGTGAAACGTCCGTCGGCCAAATGTCCTTTGACCATCTGTCCGGCCACGGCCGGCCATGTGCAGAATTGTGACTAGAGATTCCTGGGAGTCATATCTGCCTGTCTCCGTCGCCATAGGACTTTTGGGGGTACAGGGGTTTTGATGATGATGAGAGGTATGATGAGCTGGATGATGGCTGAGTGTGAGTTAATTTATGTGGTGAGGCAGTAGCACAGGCTGCAACCACACATCTTGGCTCTCCCTTTTCCTGATTCAGTGGTGCAAGTGTTGCAATGACGGGGGAAAGGGAGAGTTGAAATGGACTACCGATGGCCCAGTTTGTTGAGTTTCGCCTTAGTAGCCTGTTCATCATGCATTGCCTTCGTCCACCGGTGTAGTCGTTGGGTCACCTCTTCCGCCTCTCCCGCCGTTGGGGTTCTGTAAGCATGTCTGCCTGATCCGGGGCTCCACCACAGATTTTTCGTTCGGGGTTTACTCCTGTAGCCTTATACCTACCAAGGTTAATCCGCAAGGCAGCGGGGCAGTGGTTGGTAGGCGCCAGGACGTGTCCACATGCCAGTGAGCCTGTGCGCCGTCCCTCTGGGGCCCACTGCTGCTCCGAGATCCCCTGTTGGTCTAGCCTGGGCTCACAAGGCTCCCAGTTACATTGTCTTGCCACGAGGAGGCACAGAGGGAGTCTTGATGGTGAAGAGGCTGTGTACTGGCAGGGTAGGACTTATGCAAGTTGCTTCTCTGCTCACCACGAGGGCTAGCCAGCGGTGGTAGCTTAAAGCGAGAGGAAGTAAGCATAATGCTGCCACACTAGAAACATTACACCACCCTGTGTGCGCGCGCGCGCGGACACCCCCCACACAAACACACACACACACACCATATACAATATACAGTATTATATATATGTTTATGGATACTCAGTTATACATATACACTCATATACATAACACAGCTTGTATACATGTAGAAGTCTAATCCAAGCCCAAGAAATATTCAGCTTCAATATTATAAATCCATGGAAGAATTGATAAATTATAATATGAACGTACTGTACTAACTTAACAGGGGTTATCATTCAATATAAAGATTAACTAAGTATGCACACGCACTAAATAAATTCTCACAACATGACATAAAATCTGTAATGACAGGCCCACTGGGTAGTTCCCCGTCTTCTGAGTTATGTGGTAGCTTATAAGTCTCTTGACGATTTTTTACATTCGTTATATCTATACTTCATTTACTGAGGACATACACACTGCTACCTATGTATAATTCCTAATTTTAACGCATAATTTTTTTTTAAGGTAATTTTTCTCACCCATGGCAAGATAGTCAATCACTAATGTTCAATTAAAATATTCAACACGGTAATTTGGTAAAATTTTACAAGAGGTGTGTGTCTGTGTGTGTCTGTGTCCAAGAACGCTGATGTTATGGTAACGGTTGATAATGTTGGTGGATGGTGCGTTTAGTGGCGTTGACGAACACCCAAAGTTGATTGTGGAGGCGCTTGGGGTGTACTAGGGGGTTCGACCACTGTTTAAGGTGTACTAGGATGTATAACCACCGTTTAAGGTGTACTAGGATGTATAACCACCGTTTAAGGTGTACTAGGATGTATAACCACTGTTTAAGGTGTACTAGGATGTATAACCACTGTTTAAGGTGTACTAGGATGTATAACCACTGTTTAAGGTGTACTAGGATGTATAACCACCGTTTAAGGTGTACTAGGATGTATAACCACTGTTTAAGGTGTACTAGGATGTATAACCACTGTTTAAGGTGTACTAGGATGTATAACCACTGTTTAAGGTGTACTAGGATGTATAACCACTGTTTAAGGTGTACTAGGATGTATAACCACTGTTTAAGGTGTACTAGGATGTATAACCACCGTTTAAGGTGTACTAGGATGTATAACCACTGTTTAAGGTGTACTAGGGTGTATGACCACTGTTTTTGGTGTACTAGATGTACAACCACTATGTAAGGTGCACTACTAAACTAGGGTGTACGACTGCTGCCCAATATTCGATTAAGTGTGTGTGTGTGTGTGTGTGTGTGTGTGTGTGTGTGTATGGCTGAAGTAGGTTGTGTATATGTATGTGACATAACTGGGCTGTGTGTAACTAATTTAGGTTGTTAGTGGGTTTTACACTTTAATACGCTGGAGTGTTGACCATGACAACAAGACGAGTCGTTCTCATGGTTTACACATGAAGTGATGAATTCCTAAAGCGCGTGAATGTTTATGTAATTTAGCACCTTTGATCTTTAGTCGAATTCCAGGTTTTCTTCTTCACTTTTTGGTTATTTCATCACAGTTTCCAGTTATTATCTCCGGTTTCACTGTAGATTTTCCAGTTTTCTGTTGTGTTTGTCCAGCTTTCGTTCCAGTTTCCAGTCTCGTTCTTTCCAATATTCAGATTGATTTTCCATTGTTGTAATTTTTGTTAGTTTCCAATTCTTTTCAGTTTTCAATCAAGCTAGCTGGAAGGTGTAGCGGTACGTAGTGGTAAACGCTGTGTACAGAATCACTTAGCAACTGGTTAGTCGGCTTCTGAATAGTTTACACTTGGACTCACATCTTAGCGCAAGCAATTTCCCTCCTATTAACCAACAGCAAAAACACCGCACTCTCATGACACAAGACGAGCAACACAGTAATAGGCTGGTTCTGTTTTTGTCAAATTGGTTTTTCTGAAGGATTTGGGTACGCTGAATTAATTTCTGGAATATCAAGAGTTAAATATTGTACTGTTTGAGTTAGTTATATGTTGAAAATGGTTACCGTGCAGAAAGGGAAACGTGGACACAGTTCGGTAGAGACAATATAACGCTTTTATTTACGGTTTTCACACACACTCAGCAATGATATCTTTAGAATAAACTGTTCTTTGAGTTACATGAAAATTTGGATCATATTTTGATTATAAACTCTCGAAATTGAATCATGCGAAGACAGTATTAACACACATAAGTAACAAAAAAAAATTACACTCTGGGGCATCTGTCACTATTTTTGTACATTTTTCTAGAAACTGATGAAAAATAAAAATAATATAAGAATGAGAATGAAATTGAGGCAATATGGAATAATAATGAAAGTTAACAAACAAATTAATTAAGTCAGGGTAAAGAAAAGTAACATCGATATTAGAACAGAATTTCATTCTTTCAAATGTTCCTGCAGATTTCGTCAGCTGTACTGCAGTTACATGATGAGCTTCATGCAGGAGTCGGGCACTGAAGGCAGGTACTTGAGAACAGGGACAAGTGAGCCGTCATCTAATCTCCATCCCATCGTCTCAGGAGGGGGGGGGGGGGCAGCATGTCAGCTTGCTGCCAATAGATGCCTGGGACTGTGTACGGACTGTACGCTTTATGTGGAAAGACAGAGCATCACTTGTTGGTGGGAGGGTTTCTAAAGCGTGGACTCGACCATTTGTAGACTCTGCAAATGAACTCTTCAGCATCGTGGACTGCTTTCTCACCGAGATCACCTTTACCAAGTAATATCAAGAGATTCTGATGCTCATTGAAGACATTCCAACAGGACTTTTTGGTGTGAACAGACAAAAAGGATGTCGTGTCAGAGCATGAAATGCAGGCAGTGTGCTCAACATACTATTATCAAGTTGAGCTGTAATGGTGTGGACTGGGATGTATTTTCTGTTCTTCGATGTCCCGGACTTCATCCATACTTTCGAGCTTAGTATCTTGCTGAATGTGCAAGAAGGAAGACCAAGATATCAGTGTCCAGAACAACAACAACGCTTGATGCTCGGCTCCTCACGCAGTGTAAAATTATTCAAATGTCGGCCTCTTCATGACGGGCTTCCAGGTCTTCTGTGACAACGTCAGGATTTGAGGATTCGACCTGCTCCTGGTTGCTAAACCCACCAGAGACTACAGTAGTCTTGTTGCTAGGTGCTTGCAGAATCAGCTGTCGGGACAAGATTGCTGCCAGATCAGCCTTATTCTCTGCAAGAGCAATGAAACTCTTCCATTTTGGTGGAAGGGGCACATCCCTGTTCTGCACCTCTCTTCTCACAGGTACTGCTCTTTTCCCCTTTCTTTTTCTGGTTCCACTTTTGATATAAGTTTCATAATACCTGTCAACAATGACGTCTATGCAGCCGAATGAAGTTCCGCTCTTCAAGACAGACGCAACGACTGCATCTGCCAAATCCCCATATGTGTTGGCGTTCTGTTGTTTTCCAATAGCTACCACGCTGCTTCTTCACCAAGGTCTGTTACTTGCAGGCTTGGTGGGCAAGGTGTTTTGCCAATCAGTACCTCTGACAGAAGCGCCTTTGAGCCTGACCGGAGATCACCATTCATTTCTGCAATGGATAGAGGAACGGACTCATGCTTCAGTATATCTTCAAGAATGATATCTCTTCCTGACTCGAAAGCAGTGATCAGACGTTGAAGAAGCTTTCTATCTATTTTGTTGACTTTCTGTGGGTTGTTTGTGGATTTCTTTTGTTCCACTTCATAGAGAGAAGAAAAGGTCAGAGGTTTGTTGCTGGGTAAGGTGTCACTTAACTTCACCTGTTTGTCACCACAAGGCGTAAGTCTTTCTTCAACAAATGTGATCAGCTGCTCTTGTCCTTTCTGATGAGTGACCAGTGGGTCTTCTTCAATTTTCTTTGTAACAATATCCTTTGTGGCAATGTTTTGCAAGTTTGGAGATCATCCACTAAGAAACAGCATGAAGGATATGCAATGTTGTCAATAGGTTATCTTCATCCTGTAAGTCATGTTTATGTCTGGCTTGGTTGCATTCATTGAGTGTGAAGGCGTCATCTGACCCTATTCCATGCACCTATTTGGTTTCGCTGGCGAGATGAGATCGGAGGCTGTAAGAGAGGGCCCATCTGCTCAAGGCTGATATTGTTTTAGTGATGCTGAGGATACCACCATCTTTCTTCCCAGTGCCGTTCAGCCATTCCTGGCTTTGATCAGGATCCACTTGATTAAACGACTAGATTGACCACTTCACTACAAAGTTCCCTTATCAAACTCAGCCTTCACATCATCAGGAAGCTGGTGTAGCTTACTGATATACACTGCCCCCCAGTAGCGTCAACTGGAAGGCATGCACAGTTAAAAACCATCTATTTTTTTTGTGACCACACCCGCAGCTACCGAGATCTGATAGAGCTCTTGTTTGCAGACAAAAAAAAGGTCAGCATTTTTTTTTTGCTTTCAGAGTACCGAAATATATAATTTTCAGTCTTCACGTCAGTCATATTTTTCTTTTGGTTGTCATGGGAAACTGGGGCATGGTTAAGCTTGTCAAATTCAAGAAATGGTTTCAGCACATTAAATCCTTTAGAAAAGTAGGTTTGCCGACTTGTCTGGAAAATGCCTGAGGGTTCCTGTTTTACTGATAGTGGAACCAGTCTATAACTCCTCTGTGGCTTGTGGACCAGGAAGGTTCCCTTGGTTATAAACATTGTTCTATTAAGGTATATATTGCCTCATCATGTATACTATTTCAGGGTCATCGGAAAATATTGCCCATATTTTCATACTAAAACTGAGGTTGAAGCAGTATATTTAGCCAGAAAAGTATAGATATAGATGAAGAACATTAACATGGTTGATCCAAGTGAGAGCCTGAGTTCTCTCACTGGCGCCTGACAAATACTGTACATTTATCTCAACGAATTTTTATATAACATTAATTTTAATACCATCGGGATTACTACACGTAACATGGTGTTAATAAACACAATACAATATTACGACGTTTTTCACTTTTTATGCTTTTTTTTGTTTTACATTTACATCATAAATATATACGGCTATTACAGTCCAGTGTAGTTGATGTACAGTAACCTGGCAAGGGCGTGGAAGCGATACAACTTTGGCTGTAACGTCACACGAGGAGACACACACAGTTAGGATTATGTCATGACGACAAAATATATAATTATTACAAAAATAACTTCTATCAACGTGACAATATATACTATAATGGTTAGGTTAGGTTAGATTAGGTGATAACAGGTTAGGTTAGGATACACGGATGAGGGAGGGGTCGTCATCTACTGGACCGGGATAGGAGGGGGTAGTCACCAACTGGACCGGGTGAGAGAAGGGGTCGTCATCTACTGAACCGGGATAGGAGGGGGTAGTCACCAACTGGACCGGGTGAGAGAAGGGGTCGTCATCTACTCAACCGGGATAGGAGGGGTCGTCACCAACTGGCCCGGGAGAGGGAGGGGGTCGTCACCAACTGGACCGGGTGAGGGAGGGGGTCGTCATCTATTGGACCGGGAGAGGGAGTGGGTCGTCATCTATTGGACCGAGAGAGGGACGGGGTCGTCACCAACTGGACCGGGAGAGGGAGGAGGTCGTCATCTATTGGACCGGGAGAGGGAGGGGGTCGTCATCTATTGGACCGGGAGAGGGAGGAGGTCGCCATCTACTGGACCGGGAGAGGGAGGAGGTCGTCACCAACTGGACCGGGAGAGGGAGGAGGTCGTCATCTACTGGACCGGGAGAGGGAGGAGGTCGTGACCAACTGGACCGGGAGAGGGAGGGGGTCGTCATCTACTGGACCGGGAGAGGGAGGGGGTCGCCATCTACTGGACCGGGAGAGGGAGGAGGTCGTCACCGTCTGGACCGGGAGAGGGAGGGGGTCGTCATCTATTGGACCGGGAGAGGGAGGGGGTCGTCACCAACTGGACCGGAAGAGGGAGGAGGTCGTCATCTATTGGACCGGGAGAGGGAGGGGTCGTCATCTATTGGACCGGAGAGGGAGGGAGTCGTCACCAACTGGACTGGGAGAGGGAGGAGGTCGTCATCTATTGGACCGGGAGAGGGAGGAGGTCGTCACCAACTGGACCGGGAGAGGGAGGAGGTCGTCATCTATTGGACCGGGAGAGGGAGGGGGTCGTCATCTATTGGACCGGGAGAGGGAGGGGGTCGTCACCAATTGGACTGGGAGAGGGAGGAGGTCGTCATCTATTGGACCGGGAGAGGGAGGAGGTCGTCACCAACTGGACCGGGAGAGGGAGGAGGTCGTCATCTATTGGACCGGGAGAGGGAGGAGGTCGTCACCAACTGCACCGGGAGAGGGAGGAGGTCGTCATCTATTGGACCGGGAGAGGGAGGGGGTCGTCATCCACTGAACCGGGTGAGGGAGGGGGTCGTCATCTACAGAGCCGGGTGAGGGAGGGGGTCGTCATCTACAGAGCCGGGTAAGAGGAGGGGGTCGTCATCTACAGAGCCGGGTAAGAGGAGGGGGTCGTCATCTACAGAGCCGGGTAAGAGAGGGGGTCATCTTCCACTGAACCGGGTTAGAGGAGGGGGTCGTCATCCACTGAACCGCGTTAGAGGAGGGGGTCGTCATCCACTGAACCGGGTTAGAGGAGGGGGTCGTCATCCACTGAGCCGGGTTAGAGGAGGGGGTCGTCGTCCACTGAGCCGGGTGAGAGAGGGGGTCGTCATCTACAGAGCCGGGTAAGAGGAGGGGGTCGTCATCCACTGAACCGGGTAAGAGGAGGGGGTCGTCATCCACTGAGCCGGGTTATAGGAGGGGGTCGTCATCTACAGAGCCGGGTGAGAGAGGGGGTCGTCATCTACAGAGCCGGGTGAGGGAGGGGGTCGTCATCCACTGAGCCGGGTGAGAGAGGGGGTCGGCATCTACAGAGCCGGGTAAGAGGAGGGGGTCGTCATCCACTGAGCCGGGTTAGAGGAGGGGGTCTTCATCTAAAGAGCCGGGTTAGAGGAGGGGGTCGTCATCTAATGAGCCGGGTTAAAGGAGGGGGTCGTCATCTACAGAGCCGGATGAGAGAGGGAGTCGTCATCCACTGAGCCAGGTTAGAGGAGGGGGTCGTCTTCCACTGAGCCGGGTGAGAGAGGCGGTCGTCATCTACAGAGCCGGGTAAGAGGAGGGGGTCGTCATCCACTGAGCCGGGTTAGAGGAGGGGGTCGTCATCTACAGAGCCGGGTAAGAGGAGGGGGTCGTCATCTACAGAGCCAGGTTAGAGGAGGGGGTCGTTATCTACAGAGCCGGGTAAGAGGAGGGGGTCGTCATCCACTGAGCCGGGTTTGAGGAGGGGGTCGTCATCCACTGAGCCGGGTTAGAGGAGGGGGTCGTCATCCACTGAGCCGGGTTAGGGGAGGGGGTCGTCATCCACTGAGCCGGGTGAGAGAGGGGGTCGTCATCTACTGAGCCGGGTTAGGGGAGGGGGGTCGTCATCCACTAAGCCGGGTTAGAGGAGGGGGTCGTCATCCACTGAACCGGGTGAGGGAGGAGGTCGTCATCCAGTGAGCCGGGTTAGAGGAGGGGGTCGTCATCCACTGAGCCGGGTTAGGGGAGGGGGTCGTCATCCACTGAGCCGGGTTAGGGGAGGGGGTCGTCATCCGTTGAGCCGGGTGAGGGAGGGGGTCGTCATCCACTGAGCCGGGTAAGAGGAGGGGTCGTCTTCCACTGAGCCGGGTGAGAGAGGGGGTCGTCATCTACAGAGCCGGGTAAGAGGAGGGGGTCATCATCCACTGAGCCGGGTTAGATGAGGGGGTCGTCATCTACAGAGCCGGGTTAGAGGAGGGGGTCGTCATCTACAGAGCCGGGTAAGAGGAGGGGGTCGTCATCTACAGAGCCGGGTAAGAGGAGGGGGTCGTCATCTGCAGAGCCGAGTTAGAGGAGGGGGTCGTCATCTACAGAGCCGGGTAAGAGGAGGGGGTCGTCATCTACAGAGCAGGGTAAGAGGAGGGGGTCGCCATCTACAGAGTCGGTAAGAGGAGGGGGTCGTCATCTACTGAGCCGGGTTAGAGGAGGGGGTCGTCATCCACTGAACCGGGTTAGAGGAGGGGGTCGTCATCCACTGAGCCGGGTGAGAGGATGGGGTCGTCATCTACAGAGCCGGGTAAGAGGAGGGGGTCGTCATCCACTGAGCCGGGTGAGAGGAGGGGGTCGTCATCTACAGAGCCGGGTTAGAGGAGGGGGTCGTCATCTACTGAGCCGGGTTAAAGGAGGGGGTCGTCATCTACAGAGCCGGATGAGAGAGGGAGTCGTCATCCACTGAGCCGGGTTAGAGGAGGGGGTCGTCTTCCACTGAGCCGGGTGAGAGAGGCGGTCGTCATCTACAGAGCCGGGTAAGAGGAGGGGGTCGTCATCCACTGAGCCGGGTTAGAGGAGGGGGTCGTCATCTACAGAGCCGAGTAAGAGGAGGGGGTCGTCATCTACAGAGCCAGGTTAGAGGAGGGGGCCGTCATCTACAGAGCCGGGTAAGAGGAGGGGGTCGTCATCCACTGAGCCGGGTTAGAGGAGGGGGTCGTCATCCACTGAGCCGGGTTAGAGGAGGGGGTCGTCATCCACTGAGCCGGGTTAGGGGAGGGGGTCGTCATCCACTGAGCCGGGTGAGAGAGGGGGTCGTCATCTACTGAGCCGGGTTAGGGGAGGGGGTCGTCATCCACTGAGCCGGGTTAGAGGAGGGGGTCGTCATCCACTGAACCGGGTGAGGGAGGAGGTCGTCATCCAGTGAGCCGGGTTAGAAGAGGGGGTCGTCATCCACTGAGCCGGGTTAGGGGAGGGGGTCGTCATCCACTGAGCCGGGTTAGGGGAGGGGGTCGTCATCCGTTGAGCCGGGTGAGAGGGGGTCGTCATCTACTGAGCCGGGTTAGGGGAGGGGGTCGTCATCTACTGAGCCGGGTTAGAGGAGGGGGTCGTCATCTACTGAGCCGGGTTAGAGGAGGGGGTCGTCATCCACTGAGCCGGGTTAGAGGAGGGGGTCGTCATCCACTGAGCCGGGTTAGAGGAGGGGGTCGTCATCTACTGAGCCGGGTTAGGGGAGGGGGTCGTCATCTACTGAGCCGGGTTAGAGGAGGGGGTCGTCATCTACTGAGCCGGGTTAGAGGAGGGGGTCGTCATCCACTGAGCCGGGTTAGAGGAGGGCGTCGTCATCCACTGAACAGGGTGAGGGAGGGGGTCGTCATCCACTGAGCCGGGTTAGAGGAGGGGGTCGTCATCTACTGAGCCGGGTTAGAGGAGGGGGTCGTCATCCACTGAGCCGGGTTAGAGGAGGGCGTCGTCATCCACTGAACAGGGTGAGGGAGGGGGTCGTCATCCACTGAGCCGGGTTAGGGGAGGGGGTCGTCATCTACTGAGCCGGGTTAGAGGAGGGGGTCGTCATCTACTGAGCCGGGTTAGAGGAGGGGGTCGTCATCCACTGAGCCGGGTTAGAGGAGGGGGTCGTCATCCACTGAGCCGGGTTAGAGGAGGGCGTCGTCATCCACTGAACAGGGTGAGGGAGGGGGTCGTCATCCACTGAGCCGGGTTAGGGGAGGGGGTCGTCATCCACTGAGCCGGGTAAGAGGAGGGGGTCGTCATCCACTGAGCCGGGTTAGGAGGGGGTCGTCATCCACTGAGCCGGGTTAGGGGAGGGAGTCGTCATCCACTGGGCCGGGTGAGGGAGGGGGTCGTCATCCACTGAGCCGGGTTAGGGGAGGGGGTCGTCATCCACTGAGCCGGGTTAGAGGAGGGGGGTTCTTCTACTGGGCTGGGTGATGTGTTGGATGGTTCAATAAAGAGGTACGAGACTGACCTGCCGCTGCCAGACGATCTCAGCTCATCACCGAGCCAAGAGGTAAGTTCTCAGGGTGGTGATGGTGTGGTGTTAAGGTGATGGTGTGGTGTGATGGTGTGGTATGATTGTGTGGTGTGGTGTGATGGTGTGGTGTTTAGTTGATGGTGTGGCGTGATGGTGTGGTGTGATGGTGTGGTGTGATGGTGTGGTGTTAAGGTGATGGTGTGGTGTGGTGGTGTGGTGTTAAGGTGATGGTGTGGCGTGATGTTAAGGTGATGGTGTGGTGTTAAGGTGATGGTGTGGCGTGATGTTAAGGTGATGGTGTGGTGTTAAGGTGATGGTGTGGCGTGATGTTAAGGTGATGGAGTGGTGTTAAGGTGATGGTGTGGTGTGATGGTGTGGTGTTTAGGTGATGGTGTGGTGTTAAGGTGATGGTGTGGTGTGATGGTGTGGTGTTTAGTTGATGGTGTGGTGTGATGGTGTGGTGTTTAGGTGATGGTGTGGTGTGGTGTTTAGGTGATGGTGTGGTGTGGTGTTTAGTTGATGGTGTGGTGTGATGGTGTGGTGTTTAGGTGATGGTGTTTAGGTGATGGTGTGGTGTGATGGTGTGGTGTGATGGTGTGGTATTAACGTGATAGTGTGGTGTTAAAATAATGGTGTGGTGTTAAGGTGATGATATGGTGATGAGGTGATGGTGTGATGTGGTGTGATGGTATGGTGTACAGTACAGTACAGTTCGGTACAGTACAGTGCAGTACAGTACAGGAAAGTACGGCACGGTGCAGTACAGTACAGTACAGTGCAGTACGGTACAGTGCAGTACAGTACAGTTCGGCACAGTACAGTGCAGTACAGTGCGGTACAGTACAGTACAGTTCGGTACAGTACAGTACATTGCAGTACAGTACAGTGCAGTAAAGTACGGTACGGCGCAGTATAGTACAGTACAGTACAGTACATAAGAACATGAGAACATAAGAATGGAGGAAACTGCAGCGGGCCTATTGGCCCATACTGGGCAGTCCCATTTACACCCAATCCCCATTGCTCATATATCCATCCAACTTATGTTTGAAGCTATCCATCGAATTCGAGTCAATAATGATGTTTGGTAACTTGTTCCACTCATCCACTACTCTATTTCCAAACCAATGTTTACCTATTTCACGCCTAAATCTAAATTTGTCTAATTTAAAACCACTGTTACGAGTTCGCTCCTGGTTGGATAGTTTGAGTACCTTTGTTATGTCCCCTGTGTTAAGCCCTGACTTCCATTTATACACCTCTATCATATCGCCCCTCACTCTACGTCTCTCAAGGGAGTGCAAATTAAGATGCTTTAACCTGTCTCTCTACTCGAGGTTCCTAGTGCCCGGGATTAGTCTTGTCATTCTCCTCTGAATTCTTTCTATGGATTCCATATCCATTATGTAATACGGTGACCAGAATTTAACTGCGTAATCCAAGTGAGGTCTCACAAGCGCAAAATGTAGTTTCAGGATGACCCATCTAGTCTTGTAACTAACACTCCTTTGTGTGAACCCAAGTTCTTTATTAGCCTTGTTTCGAGCAAATACACATTGTTTACTTGGCTTAAGATTCCTACTTTTCATTACTCCTAAACGATTCTCACATTCGGATTACTCTATAACAGCGTTGTTCACCTGATATCTGGTGTCTCTGTTTACATCTCCTAGTCTAAGTTCTTTACATTTGTTCACATTTAATTTCATCTGCTATTTTTCAGACCATTCGAAATTTTTTTTAGATTTTCCTGTAGTTTTGTGGAGTCCTCGTCAGATTTAATTACGCGCCCAATTTTAGTGTCATCAGCAAATTTACTTATGTTGCTGTCTACGCCGATATCTACTGTATGTCGTTTATATATATAATAAATAATAATGATCCAAGTACTGAGTCTTGGGATACTCCACAAGTGGCGTTATTCCAATCGGATTTAGTGCCGTTTATGCTCACTCGCTGTTTTCTCTCATGTAACCACGCACTAATCCATATTAGAATATTTCTCAATGCTATGAGCCTCCGCTTTTCTTGTTAGTCTTTCGTGGAGGACTCTGTCGAAGGCTTTGCTAAAGTTACGATATACCACATCATAGTGGTGCCCCTCGTCCACTAATGCGAAAACAGCTGAAAAGAATGTTAATAGATTGGTTAAACATGAACGCCCGCTTGTGAAGCCATGTTGGGAATCATTGATCAACTTGTGCTTCTCCAGGTGATTTCGAATAGAGTTTAAAATTATTGCTTCCAGTATTTTGCCTGCAATTGATGTTAAGCTGATTGGACGGTAGTTAGAGGATAGTGATCTATCTCCCTTCTTGAAAATCGGTATTACATTCGCTATCCTCCAGGATTCTGGTACTATACCCGTTTTTAAGGACATGTTAAAAATTTTTGCTAAGGGCATACAAAGCTCTTCCTTACATTCCTTTAATACGCAGGCAAATAGCTAATCGGGACCTGGTGACTTATTAGGTGTTAGTTTATCTATTTGTTTACTAACATCGTTATTATAAAAAAAATAGTCACTACTATCTCGCTTAATCTATTTTCTTCACTATCTCTGTATATAAGCGGTGCCTCGGGTATCATGTCCAAATTTTCGGCGGTGAAAACTGTTGAAAAATATTTATTCAGATTACAGCTCATTTCTCCGTCGTTATCAATTAGCTGGCCGGTACAGTACAGTACAGTACAGTACAGTACAGTACGGTACGGTACGGTACAGTACAGTGCAGTACAGTTCGGTACAGTGCAGTACAGTACAGTGCAGTACAGTTCGGTACAGTACAGTGCAGTACAGTACAGAACAGTACAGCACGCTACGGTACGGTACAGTACAGTACAGTGCAGTACAGTTCGGTACAGTACAGTGCAGTAAAGTACGATGCAATACAGTACGGTACGGTACGGTACAGTACAGTACAGTACAGTACGGTACGGTGCAGTACAGTACAGAGCAGTATTGCACAGTTCAATACAGCACGGTGCAGTACAGTACAGTAGAGTACAGAACGGTACAGTTCAATACAGTCACGGTGCAGTACAGTACAGTACAGCACAGTACAGTACAGCACATAAGAACATAAGAACATAAGAATGGAGGAAACTGCAGCGGGCCTATTGGCCCATACTGGGTAGCCCCGTTTACACCCAACCCCTATTGCTCATATGAGCATTCAACTTATGTTTGAAGCAATTCAGCGTATTCGAGTTAATGATGATATTTGGTAACTTGTTCCATTCATCCACTACTCTGTGTTTACCTATTTCACGCCTAAATCTATATTTGTCCAATTTAAAACCATTGCTACGAGTTCGCTCCTGGTTGGATAGTTTGAGTACCTTTGTAATGTCCCCTTCGTTTAGCCCTGACTTCCACTCATGCACCTCTATCAGGTCGCCCCTCGCTCTACGTCTCTCGAGGGAGTGCAAATTAAGATGCTTTAACCTGTCTCTATACTCAAGGTTCCTAATGCCCGGGATTAATCTTGTCATTCTCCTCTGAATTCTTTCCAATGATTCTATATCCATTCTGTAATACGGTGACCAGAACTGAACTGCCTAATCTAGGTGTGGTATCACAAGAGCAAGATACAGTTTTAGGATGACCTCGCTAGTCTTGTAACTAACACTCCTTTGTATGAACCCAAGTACTTTATTAGCCTTGTTACGAGCAAAAACACATTGTTTACTTGGCTTAAGGTTCCTACTTATCATTACTCCTAAATCTCTCTCGCAGTCGGATTTCTCTATGGCATCGTTGTTCATCTGGTATCTGGTTTCCCTGTTTACATCTCCTATACTGAGTACTTTACATTTGTCCACGTTGAATTTCATCTGCCATTTTTTAGACCATTCGAAAAATTTGTTTAGATCTTCCAGT
This sequence comes from Homarus gammarus, assembly GCA_958450375.1. Lineage (NCBI taxonomy): Eukaryota > Metazoa > Arthropoda > Malacostraca > Decapoda > Nephropidae > Homarus > Homarus gammarus. Next base: position 1,014,682 of record CAUDMG010002128.1, on the reverse strand, counting down.
AGTTTTGCGGAGTCCTCGTCAGATTTAATAACACGTCCTATTTTAGTGTCGTCAGCAAATTTACTTATGCTGCTGTCAATGCCGATATCTATGTCGTTTATGTATATAATAAATAGTAATGATCCAAGTACCGAGCCTTGGGGAACTCCACTTGTGACGCTGCTGCAATGGGACTTAGTGCCGTTAATGCTCACTCGCTGTTTCCTGTCCTGTAACCACGCCCTAATCCATTTAAGGATGTTACCTTTGATGCCATGAGCTTCTACCTTTCTAATTAGTCTTTCGTGGGGGACTCTGTCAAAGCCTTTGCTAAAGTCGATATATACCACATCATAATTGTGCCCCTCGTCCACCGATTCGAAAACTGATGAAAAGAATGTTAATAGATTAGTTAGACAAGAACGTCCGCTTGTGAAGCCATGCTGGGAATCATTGATCAATCGGTGCTTCTCCAGGTGATTTCGAATAGAGTTTGAAATGATTGCTTCCAGTAATTTGCCTACTATTGATGTTAGACTGATTGGGCGGTAGGTAGAGGATAGTGATCTATCCCCCTTCTTGAAAATCGGTATTACATTCGCTATCCTCCAGGATTCTGGTACTACTCCTGTTTTTAAGGACATGTTAAACAACTTTGCTAAGGGCATATTAAGCTCTTCCTTACATTCCTTTAATACTCTGGCAAATATCTCATCGGGACCAGGTGACTTATTAGGCTTTAGTTTGTCTATTTGCTTACTAACATCGTTACTAGTCACTACTATCTCGCTTAATTTGTTTTCTTCACTATCTCTGAATAGAGTCGGTGCCTCGGGTATCATGTTTAAATTTTCGCTGGTGAAAGCTGTTGAAAAATATTTATTAAAATTATTGCTCATTTCTCCGTCGTTATCAGTGAGCTCGCCGGTATCTGACCGTATTGGTCCAATGTTTTCTCGTGTTTTAGTTTGATACATTTGGTAGAATCCTTTGGGGTTTGTCTTCGCCTCCCTTGCTATCCTTACCTCATTATTCCTCTTGGCTTTTCTTATCTCAGTTTTAACCCTACTCGCCAATATCTTATAATAATCCTGGAGGTAAATTTCGCCACGCTTTATCCTTCTACCTATAGCCTTCCTTTGGCCAATGATGTTCTTTAAATAATTATTTATCCATTTAGGGTCATTGTTGTTTGATCTGAGTTTTTTGCATGGTAAGTTCTGCCTCTGTGCATTTAGTAACTTATTATTTAAATTGATGTGGAACTCGGCAGTCTCAGAAGTCGTTATCAGGTCGGAGTCATCTGTCAGGTTCACGGCCAAGCGCGACACCCCATCTCTCAGCTGCCTCTTTAAACTGTCAAAGTTTGCCCTTCTGAAATCTGGTACTGTAGTGGAATTTTCCTTACGTCTGCCCTGAAAATCTTACTGGAGTCGAATTTCTTTGTGATCGCTGTTTGCAAGTTCGTTCCCTACCTCGACGGTACAGTTCAGTTCAGTTCAGTACAGTACAGTACAGTACAGCACGGTACAGTAAAGTACCCTACAGTATAGTACAGTACAGCACGGTATGGTACAGTACAGTACAGTACAGTACAGCATGGTACAGTAAAGTACTTACAGTACAGTACAGTACAGCACGGTGCAGCACAGTACAGTACGGTGCAGTCAACATCGCCTAAGTAACAACATTTTACACACTAATAAAATAGGTTCTATTATAGGGTTAACATGTTGTGTTGGCATGATATATTAACACTGAACCACATGTGTTAGCATGTTGTGTTGGCAAAATATATTAACACTGTACCACGTATGTTAACATGTTGTGTTGGCAGGATATATTAACACTGTACCACGTGTGTTAACATGTTGTGTTGGCAGGATATATTAACACTGTACCACGTGTGTTAACATGTTGTGTTGGCAGGATATATTAACACTGTACCACATGTGTTAACATGTCGTGTTGGCAGCAGGATATGTTAACATTGTACCACGTGTGTTAACATGTTGCTTTGGCAAGATATACTAACACTGTACCACGTGTTAACATGTCGTGTTGGCAGCAGGATATGTTGACATTATACCACGTGTGTGAACATGTTGTGTTAACATAAGAACATAAGAAAATAAGGAGTATGCAATAGGCCGGTTGGCCTGTGCATGGCAGCTCCTGTCGAGAGTTACTACCACTCTCTACCATCCATGAATCTATCCAGTGTTGGCTGGATATATTAACACTGTGCCATGTTAGTTAACATGTTGTGGTGACAGGATATGTTAACATTGTGCCTTGTTAGTTAACTCGAGTACGCTCAGCATTAACCCTAATACGCTGGATAGCTTCAAACATAGGTTGGATGGATATATGAGCGATAGGGGTTGGGTGTAAACGGGACTGTCCAGTATGGGCCAATAGACCCGCTGCAGTTTCCTCCATTCTTATGTTCTTATATTCTTATGTTATTGTGGTGGCAGGGTATGTTATACACTGTACCATGTTAGTTAACATGTTATTGTGGTGGCAGGGTATGTTAACACTGTACCATGTTAGTTAACATGTTATTGTGGTGGCAGGATGGGAGTACAGACAGGAAGTAACAGTACCAGGGGGTCGTGGCCGGTGTGGTCGTCGCTGCTCCTGCTGGTGGTCGTGGCGTCGACTTCAGACGTCCGCTACGAGCGTCATGACAACTACCGCTGTGGCTCCGTCATCAGGACCGCCACGGTGTCTTCCCTCACCACCTGCGCCGCCTTCTGCAACCAAGGTGCTCTCGTAAAATAACTCACAAGACGTGTATCATAATCATCTGTATAACCTAACCTAGCCTAGAGTATTGTGCAATATTATGGGATTTAGGTTTGAATGACACGTAAAGCTCTGAAAAAAAATAATTACAAGTATTATTTTTTTTCATTTAGGTTCATAGTCATCAGGCCTGGCAGCTTCTTGCCTCCGTCTGTCAGGTTATCAGACACAGTCATCAGGCCTGGCTGCTTCTTGCCTCCGACTGTCAGGTTATCACACACAGTCATCAGGCCTGGCTGCTTCTTGCCTCCGACTGTCAGGTTATCACACACAGTCATCAGGCCTGGCTGCTTCTTGCCTCCGACTGTCAGGTTATCACACACAGTCATCAGGCCTGGCTGCTTCTTGCCTCCGACTGTCAGGTTATCACACACAGTCATCAGGCCTGGCTGCTTCTTGCCTCCGTCTGTCAGGTTATCACACACAGTCATCAGGCCTGGCTGCTTCTTGCCTCCGTCTGTCAGGTTATCACACACAGTCATCAGGCCTGGCTGCTTCTTGCCTCCGACTGTCAGGTTATCACACACAGTCATCAGGCCTGGCTGCTTCTTGCCTCCGACTGTCAGGTTATCACACACAGTCATCAGGCCTGGCTGCTTCTTGCCTCCGTCTGTCAGGTTATCACACACAGTCATCAGGCCTGGCTGCTTCTTGCCTCCGACTGTCAGGTTATCACACACAGTCATCAGGCCTGGCTGCTTCTTGCCTCCGACTGTCAGGTTATCACACACAGTCATCAGGCCTGGCTGCTTCTTGCCTCCGACTGTCAGGTTATCACACACAGTCATCAGGCCTGGCTGCTTCTTGCCTCCGTCTGTCAGGTTATCACACACAGTCATCAGGCCTGGCTGCTTCTTGCCTCCGTCTGTCAGGTTATCACACACAGTCATCAGGCCTGGCTGCTTCTTGCCTCCGACTGTCAGGTTATCACACACAGTCATCAGGCCTGGCTGCTTCTTGCCTCCGACTGTCAGGTTATCACACACAGTCATCAGGCCTGGCTGCTTCTTGCCTCCGTCTGTCAGGTTATCACACACAGTCATCAGGCCTGGCTGCTTCTTGCCTCCGACTGTCAGGTTATCACACACAGTCATCAGGCCTGGCTGCTTCTTGCCTCCGACTGTCAGGTTATCACACACAGTCATCAGGCCTGGCTGCTTCTTGCCTCCGACTGTCAGGTTATCACACACAGTCATCAGGCCTGGCTGCTTCTTGCCTCCGTCTGTCAGGTTATCACACACAGTCATCAGGCCTGGCTGCTTCTTGCCTCCGACTGTCAGGTTATCACACACAGTCATCAGGCCTGGCTGCTTCTTGCCTCCGACTGTCAGGTTATCACACACAGTCATCAGGCCTGGCTGCTTCTTGCCTCCGTCTGTCAGGTTATCACACACAGTCATCAGGCCTGGCTGCTTCTTGCCTCCGACTGTCAGGTTATCACACACAGTCATCAGGCCTGGCTGCTTCTTGCCTCCGTCTGTCAGGTTATCACACACAGTCATCAGGCCTGGCTGCTTCTTGCCTCCGTCTGTCAGGTTATCACACACAGTCATCAGGCCTGGCTGCTTCTTGCCTCCGACTGTCAGGTTATCACACACAGTCATCAGGCCTGGCTGCTTCTTGCCTCCGACTGTCAGGTTATCACACACAGTCATCAGGCCTGGCTGCTTCTTGCCTCCGTCTGTCAGGTTATCACACACAGTCATCAGGCCTGGCTGCTTCTTGCCTCCGACTGTCAGGTTATCACACACAGTCATCAGGCCTGGCTGCTTCTTGCCTCCGACTGTCAGGTTATCACACACAGTCATCAGGCCTGGCTGCTTCTTGCCTCCGACTGTCAGGTTATCACACACAGTCATCAGGCCTGGCTGCTTCTTGCCTCCGTCTGTCAGGTTATCACACACAGTCATCAGGCCTGGCTGCTTCTTGCCTCCGACTGTCAGGTTATCACACACAGTCATCAGGCCTGGCTGCTTCTTGCCTCCGACTGTCAGGTTATCACACACAGTCATCAGGCCTGGCTGCTTCTTGCCTCCGTCTGTCAGGTTATCACACACAGTCATCAGGCCTGGCTGCTTCTTGCCTCCGACTGTCAGGTTATCACACACAGTCATCAGGCCTGGCTGCTTCTTGCCTCCGACTGTCAGGTTATCACACACAGTCATCAGGCCTGGCTGCTTCTTGCCTCCGACTGTCAGGTTATCACACACAGTCATCAGGCCTGGCTGCTTCTTGCCTCCGACTGTCAGGTTATCACACACAGTCATCAGGCCTGGCTGCTTCTTGCCTCCGACTGTCAGGTTATCACACACAGTCATCAGGCCTGGCTGCTTCTTGCCTCCGACTGTCAGGTTATCACACACAGTCATCAGGCCTGGCTGCTTCTTGCCTCCGACTGTCAGGTTATCACACACAGTCATCAGGCCTGGCTGTTTCTTGCCTCCGACTGTCAGGTTATCACACACAGTCATCAGGCCTGGCGGCAACTTGCCTGCGACTGTCAAGTTATCACACACAGTCATCAGGCCTAGCTGCTTCTTGCCTCCGTCTGTCAGGTTATCACACACAGTCATCAGGCCTGGCTGCTTCTTGCCTCCGACTGTCAGGTTATCACACACAGTCATCAGGCCTGGCTGCTTCTTGCCTCCGACTGTCAGGTTATCACACACAGTCATCAGGCCTGGCTGCTTCTTGCCTCCGACTGTCAGGTTATCACACACAGTCATCAGGCCTGGCTGTTTCTTGCCTCCGACTGTCAGATAATCACAGTCACTCTCAGGACACTGTGACGCGGCTCCTTGTTACCATCTGAGAATAACTTCAGTGGATATCTTCTTAATTTTCCTTACACAATATTTTTCCATTATTTGTTTCATGTATCTGTACAACTTGTAACTGGAACCATTTTGTGGTGTACAGTCGTCTCACTCATCATGGTAGTAGACGTGATCCCAGCGTCACTCATGGTAGTAGACGTGATCCCAGCGTCACTCATGGTAGTAGACGTGATCCCAGCGTCACTCATGGTAGTAGACGTGATCCCAGCGTCACTCATGGTAGTAGACGTGATCCCAGCGTCACTCATGGTAGTAGACGTGATCCCAGCGTCACTCATGGTAGTAGACGTGATCCCAGCGTCACTCATGGTAGTAGACGTGATCCCAGCGTCACTCATGGTAGTAGACGTGATCCCAGCGTCACTCATGGTAGTAGACGTGATCCCAGCGTCACTCATGGTAGTAGACGTGATCCCAGCGTCACTCATGGTAGTAGACGTGATCCCAGCGTCACTCATGGTAGTAGACGTGATCCCAGCGTCACTCATGGTAGTAGACGTGATCCCAGCGTCACTCATGGTAGTAGACGTGATCCCAGCGTCACTCATGGTAGTAGACGTGATCCCAGCGTCACTCATGGTAGTAGACGTGATCCCAGCATCACTCATGGTAGTAGACGTGATCCCAGCGTCACTCATGGTAGTAGACGTGATCCCAGCGTCACTCATGGTAGTAGACGTGATCCCAGCGTCACTCATGGTAGTAGACGTGATCCCAGCGTCACTCATGGTAGTAGACGTGATCCCAGCGTCACTCATGGTAGTAGACGTGATCCCAGCGTCACTCATGGTAGTAGACGTGATCCCAGCGTCACTCATGGTAGTAGACGTGATCCCAGCGTCACTCATGGTAGTAGACGTGATCCCAGCGTCACTCATGGTAGTAGACGTGATCCCAGCGTCACTCATGGTAGTAGACGTGATCCCAGCGTCACTCATGGTAGTAGACGTGATCCCAGCGTCACTCATGGTAGTAGACGTGATCCAGCGTCACTCATGGTAGTAGACGTGATCCCAGCGTCACTCATGGTAGTAGACGTGATCCCAGCGTCACTCATGGTAGTAGACGTGATCCCAGCGTCACTCATGGTAGTAGACGTGATCCCAGCGTCACTCATGGTAGTAGACGTGATCCCAGCGTCACTCATGGTAGTAGACGTGATCCCAGCGTCACTCATGGTAGTAGACGTGATCCCAGCGTCACTCATGGTAGTAGACGTGATCCCAGCGTCACTCATGGTAGTAGACGTGATCCCAGCGTCACTCATGGTAGTAGACGTGATCCCAGCGTCACTCATGGTAGTAGACGTGATCCCAGCGTCACTCATGGTAGTAGACGTGATCCAGCGTCACTCATGGTAGTAGACGTGATCCCAGCGTCACTCATGGTAGTAGACGTGATCCCAGCGTCACTCATGGTAGTAGACGTGATCCCAGCGTCACTCATGGTAGTAGACGTGATCCCAGCGTCACTCATGGTAGTAGACGTGATCCCAGCGTCACTCATGGTAGTAGACGTGATCCCAGCGTCACTCATGGTAGTAGACGTGATCCCAGCGTCACTCATGGTAGTAGACGTGATCCCAGCGTCACTCATGGTAGTAGACGTGATCCCAGCGTCACTCATGGTAGTAGACGTGATCCCAGCGTCACTCATGGTAGTAGACGTGATCCCAGCGTCACTCATGGTAGTAGACGTGATCCCAGCGTCACTCATGGTAGTAGACGTGATCCCAGCGTCACTCATGGTAGTAGACGTGATCCCAGCGTCACTCATGGTAGTAGACGTGATCCCAGCGTCACTCATGGTAGTAGACGTGATCCCAGCGTCACTCATGGTAGTAGACGTGATCCCAGCGTCACTGATGGTAGTAGACGTGATCCCAGCGTCACTGATGGTAGTAGACGTGATCCCAGCGTCACTGATGGTAGTAGACGTGATCCCAGCGTCACTGATGGTAGTAGACGTGATCCCAGCGTCACTCATGGTAGTAGACGTGATCCCAGCGTCACTCATGGTAGTAGACGTGATCCCAGCGTCACTCATGGTAGTAGACGTGATCCCAGCGTCACTGATGGTAGTAGACGTGATCCCAGCGTCACTCATGGTAGTAGACGTGATCCCAGCGTCACTCATGGTAGTAGACGTGATCCCAGCGTCACTCATGGTAGTAGACGTGATCCCAGCGTCACTCATGGTAGTAGACGTGATCCCAGCGTCACTCATGGTAGTAGACGTGATCCCAGCGTCACTCATGGTAGTAGTCGTGCTCCCAGCGTCACTCATGGTAGTAGTCGTGCTCCCAGCGTCACTGATGGTAGTAGTCGTGATCCCAGCGTCACTGATGGTAGTAGACGTGATCCCAGCGTCACTCATGGTAGTAGTCGTGCTCCCAGCGTCACTCATGGTAGTAGTCGTGATCCATGACACAGACTCACTTGTTGGTGTATTTCAGAGAGCGACTGTGAAGGGTTCCACCTTGGTGTGGTTGGTGGCCGCCAGAGGGACTGTCAACTCTCACAGGACGACGGCACACTTTGTACCCCAGAAGACAGTTACCACTTCTACAGCAAGGAGGGGTCTCAGCTGACACCACGAACGACAACACCAGCAACTACAAAACCACCACCAATTACAAAACCACCAACGACAACACCACCACCAACTACAACACCACCAACGACAACACCACCACCAACTACAGGTATCTACCGTTACTTTTTACGTTTTTACTGTTTTTCTTTTATCCTCTTCACCAAATGATCGGCTCGTTAGCCGCTTGGGCGATCGGTCACGTCTCTGTTACGCACTGTTGGCAAGTACTGGGCATGCACCGGCTCCTGAATGTACGTGAACCCGCTCCAGTGTTGGTCAAGTCTGGTCTTGAAAGAGCTCACACTCGGTGCCGTCACAACACTCTCTGGCAGATGGTTCCAAGAGTTCACAACTCTCACACCGAAAAAGTTTGCCCTCACAGTTTTCTGGACTTGTGGCTTCTTCAATCTTGAGCTGTGACCCCTTGTGGGGCGAGCGTCCGCCAGCTCCAGGTATGGACACTCGACTGAGTAGTGCCTTCTAAAGTGTTTATAAACTTCACTTAGGTCATTCTTGGCCCGTTTAAAGTATAAGCTAGGCAGGTGTAGGTGTTCTATCTCTCTGGGTGACTCAGGTGCCGGAGTGCACCTTGACTTTGCTTGGTTCTGGACCTGACATACGTCCTCCTGTCCTGCTCATAATTTGTCCATACACACGTCTCAAAATTATAAGATGTTTTCTTAACTTGCTCAACCGCTGCATTGGTCATGTGTAACGTAATTCTTGTATTCCTGGAGCCACTGGGTTTGGTCTGGGGTATATTATTTATCAATCAAATAGATTACCTTACTGGCTGTGTCTCAGGGGAACTTCATCATCGGCCCTTAAGTCAACAAGAGTCACAGACATAGACTATGAAGCAACAGTTACGGTAATATAGCGTGTAGAGATCTGCGGTAGTTACTTTGGTATTAAGAGAGTTACAGTAGGTAATGAAATGGTGGAGAAGGAATTGCAGTAAGGGGAGGTTATAGGCTTTGATATTAAAAAATATAATAATAATAATAATAATAATAATAATAATAATAATAATAATAATAATAATAATTATTATTATTATTATTATTAATATTATTATTTTAATATTATTATTATTATTATTATTATTATTATTATTATTATTATTATTATTATTTTTATGGTTATTATTATTATTGTTGTTGTTGTTGTTATAGTTATTATTATTATTATTATTATTATTATTATTATTATTATTATTATTTTTAATATATTATTATTATTATTATTATTATTATAATTATTATTATTATTATTATTATTATTTTATTATTATTATTATTATTATTTTTATTATAATTATAATCATTATTTTATTATGATTATGATTATTATTATTGTTATTTTATTATTATTATTATTATTATTATTATTATTGTTATTATTATTATTATTATAGTTATGATTATTATTATAATTGTTATTATTGTTATTATTATTATTGTTATTATTATTGTTATTATTATGGTTATTATTATTATTATTATTATTATTATATTTGTCATTATTATTATTAATTATTATTATTATCATTATTATCATAATCATTATCATTATTATTATTATTATTATTATAGTATTATTATTATTATTATCATTATAATGATTATTATGGTATTACTATTATTATTATTATTATTATTATTATTATTATTATTATTATTCATGTACTGTATTTATCAAGTTTCTTAGTTGGTTGTTATTATCTGTCCCCCAGTTACCACACTACCACCACCACCGCTGTACACCATTGAGTTATGGTACTATCCCGCCTATCGGTATGATAAGTGCAGCGGCGATCATGTCATCACCACGGTGGTCACTGCACCAGGAGACCGTTACGTGTCTGACTTGAGGTACTTTGTGTGTAGCAAGTTCACAGCTGACTTTAAACTGGGGAATCAAACATCGAGTGTCAGAACAGGTGATTCCTTAACACCTACAGCGGAGAGTTGTGAGAACAATTCTACGTTCTTTGGCTTTAACGTGAATGAAACCACCACCAACCCTGATGTGCTGATGTTTGACTGCTATGAGCTGGAGAACTGGTACCTGGATATGTCAGACTGTGAGACTGTGACCGACTCTCAGACGGTGGTGGTGTGGGGAGAAGGGAAGGACAAAGACATGGTAAACACGCCGTATTGGGACCACTACCTCACCTGCCCGGACTACTACATGCCCGTACAACTTCAGCGGACTCGAAAGGACGAACACTGGCAGCTTTCCTGGATGAAGTGCTGCCACGTGTTGCCCATCCCGGTGTAAAGCACCGTCCAGTATGAACCAAGGTTACTACAGGGTGTCCCAAAATGTTCCTACTCACATATAGATGAACTGAAGGAATACCTTTTAAGAACAGGAGCAGTGAAATTAACGCGGAGGAACTGAAAATATCCAGAGATGATTTACGTGCAACAATGACATCTGTATGAATGTTCATGACATATAATGTGAACGTTTGATATAAAATATTAACAGTGAATTCTACCTACGAGTACGGACTTTTGGGACACCCTGTAGGGGATGTTTTTGTTCATGTTATGTATCAACCTGTAACTTCCGGCTGCCATGATGCGTCGTGAGTTAATTAAGTGACACAGATACCTTTTGTCCAGGTGTGTTGTGGTGTATATAGGTGAGAAAAAAAAGAAGAAAGACCCCAGGAGAAAATTCCAGAAGTTGATAATCGAGCAGTGAAGGTAACCTCTCTATGTTGTGCGGACGAGGACACACAACACTTGAAACAAATTATGTAATATATTCATTTCATTAACACAGTAAAACATCACACAGGAGACCATTCTAATACATAACACTAAAGTTACTTTGGAAAATATATAAACTACAGGAAAAAATAGCACACATTTGTATCGACCAATTACTTAGACTTTTACTAAGCATTTTATGATCATTCAATAGTAAATCATCATATTGGTCCATACGATATTATTAAATGACAAAAATATATTCCACCGTGGAGATCAATAAGTAGATCAGGTGATAATGAGCACAAGATTACATGTTACGACGGCATACTGTGGTTAATAAGACAACCCGTAAATATGTAACAAAGACCAATGAGTTGTTTGTTTACAGTACTTCAAAATCAATGTCTTTACACTTAAACAAATCCTTAAACTGCTCTTCTTTCCTCACACTTACAACAACAACAACAACAACAACAACAACAATAATAATAATAATAATAAAAATAATAATAATAATAATAATAATAATAATAATAATAATAATAATAATAACAACAATAACAATAATAATAACAATAATAATAATAATAATAATAATAAAAATAATAATAATAATAATGAAAATAACAATAATAATAATAATAATAATAATAATAAAAATAATAATAATACAAATAACAATAATGATAACAAAAACAACAACAACAACAACAATAATAACAATAATAATAACAATAACAATAACACTAACAACAATAATAATAATAATAATAATAATAATAATAATAATGTAGTGATGGGTTGTCAGACCACAGCTTACATCTCAGAAACAGTCCAGACTTGACCGGACATTAGGGGGGTCAAGTGTAAGGGTAACCACTCAAGGAGTTATAAATCAGCCAGGCTCCCCTCCCATGTGACACGGCCCCAACAAACATGTAAGAAGGCACCGGCCGACTCTCTCCCAATATACACAATAACCTACACCGCAGAAGAAGTCCAGACCTGACCTCACATTAGCCAGGTCAAATGTAAGGAGACCCTTCGCCGCCCCCCCCCCCCCCCCCCCCCCGATCAGCTCAACCTGACGGCTCGCCTCCCAATATATAGGACGTCCTAGTCCTCCCTCTCAGAGAGAGAGAGAGAGAGAGAGAGAGAGAGAGAGACAGAGAGAGAGTGTGTCTTGTAACAAGGAAGGGCCAGCTACGACGTCCCCAGTCCCGCTCGAGAGAAGCCCGCCACTAAGTGTAACGAAGTCTCAGCCGGGTCCACCTACAGAGCGCTGTCAACTCAAAGTGTAACAGTAAGTGCTGGCTGTGTAGACAGTAGAAGTGCAGTGATCCCGAACCTCCCCAACGGTCGACTTAGTGAAGTGCCCATTCTAATTGTGAGGTTAGGTTATATGAGAATACCATAGTCTATCATAAATTGTGTACGAACCCCCCCATTAATCCCCCCTATTGAACTAGTAAAATAAAGCTGTAACACGCATTGGTGTTTTATATACTACACTTGTACTGTGCCTGTGTTAATATACAGTGTTGACATCACACCCTCGAGACACGCTACCATTTCCTCTCGCTATAATATTCTACTACTATAACCTCCTAGCTTACCTCTTCATGTGAGATTTTGTCTCATTACAATGGTGGCAGCGCACTTAACGTAAGACTCACGCCTCTTCCCTTTAGTGTTCAGTGCAGTGATAGTTAGAATCTTTTGAAGTAATCTCGTAACTATCTTGACGAAACAGGCAGGACAAGGGTGGTTGCATTCGTAACATTATATTGGTGACAGTGAACTATACGTTAATCCACGCCCTCCTCGCTTAGTTATTATAATGGTAGCAGAGAACTTAACGTAAACTCACGCCTTCCCTCGGTTAGCCATAACACCTGGCTCGTCTCATCCTTCATTTGATTCAGTCTAAGTATTGTCTACAATTGTGTAATAAGTAATTCCTGTGTCGTAGCGTCGTAGCGTGAAAAGTGTCCTAGTGTGTCATCTTTACAGCTCAAGTCAATGTCTCTCGTTGTGGTATACGCGAATTGCTTCTAGCAAAACACTCCCAGAATATGTTCAGTGCTTAATATAATTTCTCAGTGTCCCCCACGCTCTGTGAAGTTCTCAGTATCCCAAGTGCATTTTAATTGTCGGTCAGTGTTAAATGTACCCATTGTGTTTTAGTGATAGAAGCTGTGTCTATACTAACTGTTATAACTTAACATGTCTTACAACCTACATCCTCCTCCTTGTCCTAATCCTCACCTCGCCCTCCTTACCCATCCGTTCCCGCCCCGCCCCGCCCCGCCCCGCCCCGCCCCGCCCCGCTCCCCTCCGCCCCGGTTACGCCACTCTACACCTCACCCCACCAGGCGCGCATCATGCCCAAATGTTTCTCGCCCCGCTCCGCCCCGCCCGTGTGACCACCAATGTTTTGTCCTGTGAGTTATGCTTCGAAATTGGTGGTTAGTGTCACTTAATATTGCGATAATTGCAGAGCTTCACTCAGTGTGTTTTTATGCTAGTATGATTTGTAGTGTACTCTGACGCGTAGTGATAAATAATATTCAATGTAGTGAGCAGAGCTTCACTCCCCGACCCAGCCTAATGAGAATATTGTCGTGACAGAAACTATAGTTGCCAAACATTGACGTAACGTATAAAGTAAATATTTGTTTTTCTTTACGGATACACTTCCAACTAATCCATCATCCCTTTCGGATTGTTTCTGTCAAATGTCACACACAGTACCGCCCCATGGCTAGCCGGAATCCGACCACAGCACATATAAGAAGAGAAGAAGCAGCGTGATGAATGCAGCACCACACCCGCCACACACCACCCCACTTCTTTCAAGTCCTCCCTGGTCTAGGATTAAGAAGATTTTATATTTTTCTACTTTAGGAAGTTAAGGAGTGTGGAATGCAGCGCCACACAACGAACCCTGGTGAGCCCAGCCAGGGAGGGATTCACCACTGTGGAAGGTGTAAGACAGGACGGTCTTTAGTCTCGCCGACACTCACGTACGGAGGGCGAGCCCTGGTCCACGGAACCTGCCTTACAGTCATCTAAGGAGACGACAGCCCAAGCAGTGGACCGGCTTTCATCCCGGCCGGAGGGGGCCGACGGCAGATGAACAGAAAATCGTCTGGAATATGTTGAAAATGATGATGTTGCAGAGAAGAAATACAGATGGAGCAGAAAAATTCATCTGGAATATGACAGAAAACAAAGATGTATAAAGAAACGCAGATGAACAGAAAAATCGTCTGGAATAGGAAAATGAAGATGTATAAAGAAATGCAGATGAACAGAAAATTTATCTGGAATATGAAAATGCTCTAAACGTAGAGGAAGCGCAGGTGAACAGAAAAATCATCTGGAATATTATAGAAACCAGGAGGAAGTGAGAAGTAGTCAGATGTGGTGACACGACCTACAAAGTGCGGTATTGAAGAAAGAAAGACGTGCTATGTGACGAAAGAAGGCAGAAGACGTCCTGTGCTGACATCAGAAGAAAGTCGACGATGAAAAGGTGGATCATCAGAAGGGCCAATCGACTACCGCTGTTGTGCTGCCGGCATTCCTTATTTTCAGATACCAGCTGGACGGAGGACTTGAGCCATGCTGGACCCAACAAATGTACTGATGTTGTTGATGTTGTTGATGTGTAATAAAAAGATATAACACCCTAACATGTGAAGTAGGAGCATTTTTTTATGTATTTTGAAGTATTTCATTCTCTGATTTTTGTTAACATGTACTACAAAGAATGTTTTTTTTAAAAGATTAGTCACTTTCTATGAGTTCATTTGATCAATGTTTTGTATTACCAAATGCAATGTTGCAGACATACTACTGAGTGGGACGAATTCTTATTTTGACACGGCCTGGTTAGGCAATGTAACACCTGTTTTTGTTTGTAGAATGTGATTTGCAAGTTTGCCTCGGACACTATGCTAGATATGAAGGATCTTTAGATCACTCTATGTTCACTTACTGTGTATGTATTTTATTTTTTTTCTCCTGTCATAGAAGCTTTAATCTTGGCGGGAGGTATAGTAAGCTTTGTCAGATCAAACTATGCCAGTAGAAAAACATACATCTCTAGGGTTATAATTTGTAAGATGTAAGGATGCATTATCGCCTCAGGGACTATATTAGATACTGCACATGATGTTACTGTCTACTTTAAATGTGTCATCAGTTCTCTGAGCATGAAAGCTTTGGTCTTGGCGGGAGGTGTAGTGATGGGTTGTCAGACCACAGCTTACATCTCAGAAACAGTCCAGACTTGACCCGACATTAGGGGGGTCAAGTGTAAGGGTAACCACTCAAGGAGTTATAAATCAGCCAGGCTCCCCTCCCATGTCACACGGCCCCAACAAACATGTAAGAAGGCACCGGCCGACTCTCTCCCAATATACACAATAACCTACACCGCAGAAGAAGTCCAGACCTGACCTCACATTAGCCAGGTCAAATGTAAGGAGACCCTTCGCCGCCCCCCCCCCCCCCCCCCCCCGATCAGCTCAACCTGACGGCTCGCCTCCCAATATATAGGACGTCCTAGTCCTCCCTCTCAGAGAGAGAGAGAGAGAGAGAGAGAGAGAGGGAGACAGAGAGAGAGTGTGTCTTGTAACAAGGATGGGCCGGCTACGACGTCCCCAGTCCTGCTCGAGAGAAGTCAGGGGCCGGAGGCAAGCCGCCTCCGGTCGCCTCCAGTCGCCTCCGGTCAGGACCGAGACTTCCCTCCAGCGCCCAGCTAAGCAGTCTCCCATAGAGACAACCCAGGACCACCTGCTAGGCCTTCCCTAGGTCACGTGAGTTTTTGTCAGAGCTTTCCATGGGATGAGTTACTTACGTGGGAAGTGTATTCATTTCATGTTCGTGTCCGAGAATCAGAGTGTCTAGTAACGTAATATGATGTCCTAGTAACGTAAATATAATGTCCTAGTAACTTCAATAGGAGGTGTTATTAATGTGTCCATGTCATGTTCGTAATTAATAAAGAGTTGTAACGAAGCGGTGTTTGAGAAGTCGCCCTTAAGACGTAATAGATGTGTATTGACATATAAGATAAGATAAGTGTTAATAACTATCACGGCCACGCCACCAAAATCTTCCTCTCTTTTATACTCTTATACTATCAATATTCTACCTATATGTAATCTTCTTCATGTGAGATTTGTCTCATTACAATAATAACAAAAACAAAAATAAAAATAAAAATAATAATAATAATAATAATAATAATAATGATAATAATAGTAATAATAATAATAATAATAATAATAATAATAATAACAAAAATGATAATAATAATAATAATAATAATAATAATAATAATAATAATAATAATAATAATAATAACAAAACAATAACAATAATAATAATAATAATAATAATAATAATAATAACAAAACAATAACAATAATAATAATAATAATAATAATAATAATAATAATAATAATAATGATGATGATGGTGATGATGATAATAATTTAATAATAATAATAATAATAACAACAATAATGATAATAATAGTAATAATAATAATAATAATAATAATAATAATAATTATACATAACAAATATAATAATAATAATAATAATAATAATTACATATAACAATAATATTAATAAATATAATCATAAAATAATGACGATGATGATAATAATAATTAGTCATATTGGGTTATCTTCTTTTTTTTTTACTTTTAGTTCTTGACTTAGAAATAAAGCTTGAGATCATAACCTTTTATATTTACTATCCCTCATAAAGCTTTAGGATGAGGACACACACACACACACACCTCCATAAAGCTTAAACGCTCGTCCTTAAAAGGTTAAAGCTTAAACCCACGTTCAATCTATCTCACCCTCTCTGTCCTTCCTTTGTCTTACATTATAATCATCATCTAAACTAAACATGAGTCAAGATTCACAATGCATTCGACCTCTGAGGACAACGTAGCGACCCTCTGTCTAATACCAAGAACCGACACTCCTTTACCTAACTAAATACAGGATGGTCGAACGTGGTGCTCCCTCTTGTGTTATTCCCGACATGAGGTATACTAGGAAAACAAATCCAGCAATGCGAATAAAAGAAAACAGAGGTATAGAAGAGAATTAAAGAAAACGGAGGTAATAAATGGCTAACTGATATAAAAAGATAGTTATGAAGACAAATATATGAGGAAGATAATATTAGGTAAATTTAAACAGGTTCCACATATCTGGCTGGTGGTGGGACGGAGGGGGAGGAAGGGAGAGACAAAGAACTGGGCAGGACGGAAAGAAACAAGGGAGGGAGAGAGAGAGAGAGGGAGGGAGGGAGGGACATCCGGGAGTGATGATTCAGACGCAAGTTTCACCGTGTGTGTGTGTCTGTGTGTGTGTGTGTATGTCTGTCTGTGTGTGTAGGGGAGAGAAGACTACACGCTGTTTACTCTCAAAGTACTAAATAATTTTCTCTACGGATAAACAAGAGATTAGCCCCCACTCCACCCAGCTCAATGTGTCTTGTGAATAACTATTTGAATGCTAACCTAACGTAACCTAACCTAACCCCCCCTTCAGGGAGTTAGGGTGGCTGTTCTCGTGACGAAATAATCTGGAGGGGGGAGGGGGGAGAGGGGGGGAGGGGGTCATTTTTCAAGTGGACACATTTCTCCGAGATAATTTCGTCACTGAGCAGAACCAAGTAAACCACATTTCTAGGATACTTGAGTGTGTGTCAGTGTAATAATAATAATAATAACAATAATAATAATAATAATAATAATAATAATAATAATAATAATAATAATAATAATAATAATAAACGGTTTATTAATAGAGTTGCAGCCGATGGCTGAAAATATACAGACTTACATTTGATTTAGACATAATGATATAAAATGCATTGAATACATTTACAGGGCTGTACAGTACATAAATCAGGAGTTGTTTATTATTTTAACAATAGATGGGATGGTGCTGTGTGTGTGTGTTTGTGTGTGTGTGTGTGTGTGTGTGTTTCCATATGTAGGTGTACGTGTGTATCTGTGGTGTAATGGTCAGCATGCTCGTCTCGCAAGCGAGCGGACCCGGGTTCGATCTCCAGGCAAGGTGAAACTATGGGCATGTTTCTTTACGCCATTTGCCTCTGTCTACCCAGCAGTAATTGGGGACTAAATGTTAATCGACTTGCGGATCGTGTTCTGGGGTAATGGTTAGCCAGTGCGGTTGGCGAGTTATCCGGTCTTCTCGGACTATTCCTTGACACTGGGTCATGCAACTCGTTAAATCAGGGCGTGGTTGTTGTGTTGGCGACAGCTTCTACAACAAATTCACGCCTAGGTCACTGAGGGATGGCATTTCCAGGGTGGAGAGAGCGTTGATGTAGCCGGAGTAGTCTGCGCCGAGCATGATTCAGCAGGCCCTTTTCTGTGCCTTCTCTAGCTGACGTTGTTGGGTGGAGTTGAGAGAAGACGACCAGGCTGGTGACGCATACGTTAGTTTGGGGAGAATAAAGGCGTTGTAGATAGTCCTCAGCTCTGGCGTGGGTGCCCCAAGTGACCTGAGCCGTCGTAGTCGGCACGAGGCTGCCTTGATAGTTTTGTTTACATGAGCCTTCCAGTCCAGTTTGTGGTCTATGGTAACACCCAGGAGTTTGGCAGACTGCACTAACTAGAGAGGATGGGCACCCACTGACTGCTGGAGCCTGCACTGGTGTGGTGGCGGTATTGATGTGCATAACTACGGTTTTGGTGTGGTTGATGGTGTGTGCGTATGTATGTGTGTGGGTAAGTGAAAGTCTTTGTATATGTGTGTGTGTGTTGAGGGGCGACTATTTACATATGTATGACGAGGGAGTCACAATTGAGAGAGAGAGAGAGAGAGAGAGAGAGAGAGAGAGAGAGAGAGAGAGAGAGTGATGTTCCATTACTTTAAAGTGAGGAGGTGCTGAGAGTTAAGTGTATGTTAAGACGCTTTCTCTCTCTCTCTCTCTCTCTCTTGTTCTTTTTCTACCTTCTTCCCTCTAAACAGTTTTCTCTCACCTTTCCCTCTTCCATTTTTCTCTCATCTCTCTCAAGAAGAAGAAGAAGAAGAAGAAGAAGAAGAAGAAGAAGAAGAAGCTCTGGTCTACCAATATCACCAGTGCTTAATGTGTGACAGCAACGCATTTGTATCTGAAAGCTGCCCTTGTAACTAACCTCTGCTCCCTGCATACCACTTATCCACCCTGCATACCACTTACCATCCCCGCTACCAATTGGTTAAGTGGCTAGTGAGTTAAGGGGGTCTGGGAACTTATCATTAAACATTTCTTAAAAGTAATTAATTTGAAGATATTTTTTAAGTGAATAATTATCAAGCGGCTCCACAGGACTGAGTGCATCATCTATCTATGTAAGAGGTGACGTCACGAGATGCGGAAGCCAAGAGTATGCGTCATCTAGTCAGTGAGCCAACGAAACGCCGTCAGGGTGATGATGTCATGAACTGTGCGGGCCAATCAGGTTTTCTCCTCTCTCCTTGCTGCACCCATTCCTTGTTGGAAACTGTGATGTCATGAGAGTGAGTCTCTCTCATTGGTGGAATATTTCATTTTCATTTTATGGTTGCAGCAAAGGGATTCACAGATCATTATTTACATTACTTTGTGTAATTTTTACTACATTTTACAACATTGTATTCATTATCGTAAGGTTATATTTTCAAATAAAAGTAAGATTAATTCATTAACTCTGAGGGCTGGCTAACTTAACAGGTGGTGTGTTGCAATTTACCCTCAGGAACATGTCACCAAGTCATATATATATTAACCTAACACTTCTGCCCGCCAGTCGGTGAACGCGACACACTGAGGTAGTGAGTTAGTGGTCCTCTCTAGAAGTCGCTTAGCACTGTAAGGTAAGTTCCCATATGTTAATTTACAAAGATTTTTTGACCTGGGATTCACTATGACAATGTTTCGACAATCAAAGACATTACTTCACTCTGAGTGCCTGAAGACAGCTGACGAAGGCTACTGAAGTGCATTACTCCACACGGTACAAGGGAACCATCCTGTGTTAGCATTTTCTGTGGTGGTGTTGACAAACTCAGCTGACTTCAAAATGCCGACACACCAAGCCAGAGACTGAGAGCTCGAGCCAGAGACTGAGAGCTCGAGCCAGAGTGTAAGATAAGATAGGGAAAGTGTATAGGTGGACCACATGAAGATTACTCCCCAGATTATCTTAACTTCAGATTAACCTCACTAACACTGACCAAACTTGACCAAACCTAACACTAACCTAACCTAACACTAACCTAACACTGACCTAACCTAACACTAAGCTAACACTAACCTAACCTGACCTGACCTAACACTGACCTAACCTAACACTAAGCTAACACTAACCTAACCTAACCTGACCTAACACTGACCTAACCTAACACTAACCTAACACTGACCTAACCTAACACTAACCTAACACTGACCTAACCTAACACTAACCTAACACTGACCTAACCTAACACTAAGCTAACACTGACCTAACCTGACCTGACCTAACACTGACCTAACCTAACACTAAGCTAACACTAACCTAACCTGACCTGACCTAACACTGACGTAACCTGACCTAACACTAAGCTAACCTAACAGTGACCTAACCTAACCAGCATAACACTAACGTAACCAAACACAATATGACCTAGCATGACCTAACCTAACCTACCTTAACCTTTCCTAACACTAACCAAACTCTCCCTCCCTCTAACCTAACCTAACCTAACCTAACCTCCCTTAAGAGACTTTAGGGTGTATAATCAACAGGTGAAATTAACTTGGGGTAAGGGGGGGTAAGGGGGGGGGGTAATCTCCAGGTAGTGCGTATATGACCAGGATGACAAGTTGATGCTAATGATAACGAGTTTATTGAGGAAACTGAAGATAACTGATAATTAAGTTGACGTAAAAGAAGAAGAAGAAAAGTCAAGGTAAGACGCACCTTAATGCTGTTACCTGTCGCTTAACGAATTCACCCTCAGGCAAATGATCATTCCTACTTCCCCTCCTCCTCCTCCTCCTTCTGCTCCTCCTCCTCCTCCTCCCCCTCCCCCTCCTCCTCCTTCTGCTCCTCCCCCTCCTCCTCCTCCTTCTGCTCCTCCCCCTCCTCCTTCTGCTCCTCCTCCTCCTCCACATTCTTCTGTGTTTCCTCCGTCATCTCCTTCTTCTATTCCTCCTTCTCCTTCGCTTCCTCCATCCTACTAGCCATGTCCAGAAAGAAGGAGAAAGAGAAGGAAGGGAGGGAAGGAAGAAGGAAGGGAGGGAAGGAAGAAGGAAGGGAGGGAAGGAAGAAGGAAGGGAGGGAAGGAAGGAAGAAGGGAGGGAAGGAATAAGGAAGGGAGGGAAGGAAGAAGGAAGGGAGGGAAGGAATAAGGAAGGGAGGGAAGGAAGAAGGAAGGGAGGGAAGGAAGGGAGGGAAGGAAGGAAGAAGGGAGGTCACCAGATGGTCGTGGCGGATAAACAAGTCATTGCCTCATTAGATATTGACTATACAAGCTCTCAGGGTGACCTCGACAAGCATACATACAGTCATGCGTATAATACAGACATACACCTAGATGCACACACGTTCGTACACAGACATTCATAACCGGTCACAGAGAGAGAGAGAGAGAGAGAGAGAGAGAGAGAGAGAGAGAGAGAGAGAGAGAGAGACGTAACGGCACCTAACACCTGGAGGGACTGACTAACCTGTCATTACATAACTAGGTAATTGATGGTTGTTAAACGCTATGACGAGGTGATATTTCAGTTGCGTTAGTCAGCCCTATAAATGTCTTGTTTAACTGATTGACTTATGACTGACTGAACTGAAATGATGACTGAGATGCTGACTGGCAAACTGACTCAGATGCTGACTGACTGACTGACTGACTGAGATTGAGATGTTGGCTGAACAGCTGACTAACTGGCGTGCTGACCGATTGACTGACTGACTGACTGACTGACTGACTCTCAGTTCTCTTGACATTTCGTCTGATGATTTTATGTCCAGTGGAGTTTAGTCCAACAGCATTTTGTCCAATTACTTGTAGAACAGCGCAGGCATGACTATCTTCTTTCTGATTGGACGATGTGTCTCAGTGATGGCAAAGCGTGTACGTGATTGGCTAGTGAAAAGGGGGAGAAGGGATGTGATTGGTGGGAAGGAGGCAGGAGGAGGATATGATTGGTTGGAAGTAGAGAGGGTAAGATCGGTGACGTAATACAGGGGATCAGTGGTGCCAAGCTGTTGTCTGATGAGAGAGAGAGAGAGAGAGAGAGAGAGAGAGAGCTTACCAACAGGGTCTCACTTCCTCTTACACACAGTACAGCGGGAGACCTTCGGGAGGCACAGGTACAGGTTGAACCTAAAGAGGGAAATGATTCGAATGGAATGTGTGTGTGTGTGTGTGTGTGTGTGTGTGTGTGTGTGTAACAAAAAAGAGTAACCTAACCTAACCAGACCAGGAAGGTACACAGACAACCCACATAAAGGTCAGAGAATGATACACCTTATTGAAGAGAAAGAAAAAAACAACAACAACATTGATTCCGGAATAACTTTGAAGGTTAGGTTAGGTTAGGTTAGGTTAAGTTAGGTTAGGTTAGGTTAGGTTAGGTTAGGTTAAGTTAGGTTAGGTTAGGTTAGGTTAGGTTAGGTTACTATTAGGGCGTTTTAATCATCTTATGAACTAAGGTTAGGTAGTTTAAGGTGATTCTAATCTATTCCTCAAACATTTCTACACTCTTAGCTCCTGCCAGTGAAAGTTCGGCCCCGGGGTCTTTGGGTCGCTGGTTCAGTTCAGTAACCACTTTACCACAGTGACTGCGGTGGCGAAACATAATGTATGGTATTAAGGTTTGAGTAATGGTGGTAGTGATGGTGGTGGTAATGGTGGTGGTGGTAATGATGGTGGCAATGGTGGTGGTGGTGGTAATGGTGATGGTAGTAATGATGGTGGTGGCAGTAATGGTGGGGGTAGTAATAGTGGTGGTAGTGATGGTGGTGGTAGTAATAGTGGTAATGATGGTGGTGGCAGTGATGGTGGTGGTAGTAATGGTGGTGGTAGTAATGGTGGTAATGATGGTGCTGTTGATGGTGTTAATGTTGGTGGTAGTAATGGTGGTGATAGTAATGGTGGTGGAAGTGATGGTAGTAATGATGGTGGTGGCAGTGATGGTGGTGGTAGTAATGGTAGTAATGGTGGTGGCAGTGATGGTGGTGGTAGTAATGGTGGTAATGATGGTGGTAGTAATGATGGTGGTAGTAATGGTAGTAGTAGTAGTATTGGTGGTAGTAATGATGGTGGTAGTAATGGTAGTAGTAGTAATGGTAGTAGTAGTAGTAATGGTGGTAGTAATGATGGTGGCAGTGAAATAAGTACATGTATTTACCTAGAAAAATACAGATACAAAATGAAAAATTACCAAAAATTTAACACGAGGAAGAAATTATGACAAATTTTAAATACAATTTTTATGTTGTTGTTTATGGTAAATATTATCAACGAGTCGATATTCTGTGCTATTTGTTATAATGATTTTAGTGACAGTTTATTTACCTGTAATTTACCTCCACCTGCACCTGTACTTTACCTCCACCTGTACTTCCAATAATATTTCTGAATAAATTATATATTTTTTCGTGAATTTGAGAACCACTGGGAGGAAGTGGCAGGACTTCCTCTCAAACAGGATCTGTCATTCTTACGTGACCTATATACTGTGCTGTCTCTCCCCCTCCTCCCTCTCCACACACCTCTCCTCCTCCCTCTCCACACACCTCTCCTCCTCCCTCTCCACACACCTCTCCTCTCCCTCTCCAAGCACCTCTCCACACACCTCTCCTCTCCCTCTCCACGCAACTCTCCTCCTCCCTCTCCACACACCTCTCCTCCCTCTCCACACACCTCTCCTCCTCCCTCTCCTTCACCCTCTCCACGCACCTCTCCACACACCTCTCCTCTCCCTCTCCACGCACCTCTCCTCCTCCCTCTCCACACACCTCTCCTCCCTCTCCACACACCCCTCCTCCTCCCTCTCCTTCACCCTCTCCTCCTCCCTCTCCACACACCTATCCTCCTCCCTCTCCACACACCTCTCCTCCTCCCTCTCCTTCACCCTCTCCTCCTCCCTCTCCACACACCTCTCCTCCTCCCTCTCCACACACCTCTCCTCCTCCCTCTCCTTCACCCTCTCCACGCACCTCTCCACACACCTCTCCTCTCCCTCTCCACGCACCTCTTCTCCTCCCTTTCCACACACCTCTCCCCTCTCCCTCTCCACGCACCTCTCCTCCTCCCTCTCCACACACCTCTCCTCCCTCTCCACACACCTCCCCTCTCCCTCTCCACACACCTCCCCCCTCCCTCTCCACACAACTCTCCTCCTCCTCTCCACACACCTCTCCTCCTCCCTCTCCACACACCTCCCCTCTCCCTCTCCACACACCTCCCCTCTCCCTCTCCACACACCTCTCCTCCTCCCTCTCCACACACCTCTCCTCCTCCTCTCCACACACCTCTCCTCCTCCCTCTCCACACACCTCCCCTCTCCCTCTCCACACACCTCTCCTCTTCCCTCTCCACACACCTCTCCTCTCCCTCTCCACGCACCTCTCCTCTCCCTCTCCACGCACCTCTCCTCCTCCCTCTCCACACACCTCTCCTCCTCCCTCTCCACACACCTCTCCTCCTCCCTCTCCACACACCTCCCCTCTCCCTCTCCACACACCTCTCCTCCTCCCTCTCCACACACCTCTCCTCTCCCTCTCCACGCACCTCTCCTCTCTCTCTCCACGCACCTCTCCTCCTCCCTCTCCACACACCTCTCCTCCTCCCTCTCCACACACCTCTCCTCCTCCCTCTCCACACACCTCCCCTCTCCCTCTCCACACACCTCTCCTCCTCCCTCTCCACACACCTCTCCTCTCCCTCTCCACGCACCTCTCCTCTCCCTCTCCACGCACCTCTCCTCCTCCCTCTCCACACACCTCTCCTCCTCCCTCTCCACACACCTCTCCTCCTCCCTCTCCACACACCTCTCCTCCTCCCTCTCCACACACGTCCCCTCTCCCTCTCCACACACCTCTCCTCCTCCCTCTCCACACACCTCTCCTCCTCCCTCTCCACACACCTCTCCTCCTCCCTCTCCACGCACCTCTCCTTCACCCTCTCACACACCTCTCCTCCTCCCTCTCCACACACCTCTCCTCCTCCCTCTCCACACACCTCTCCTCCTCCCTCTCCACACACCTCTCCTCCTCCCTCTCCACACACCTCTCCTCCTCCGTCTCCACGCACCTCTCCTTCATCCTCCACCTACCCCCACTCTTCTCTCCATCCCTCTATCCATCTTGGTTCATCTCTCTATCCACCTTAACACTTGAAGAATGAGGCAAACGCACAACTATCTGTAACGCTACAAGGTCAACCCCACACACACACACACACACACACACACACACACACACACACACACACACACACACCACCAATCTTAGTGCCAACCTTATGAACCAATCTTAGCGCCACCCTTATGGACCAATCTTAGTGCCAACCTTATGAACCAATCTTAGTGCCACCCTAATGAACCAATCTTAGTGCCAACCGTATGAACCAATCTTAGTGCCAACCTTATGAACCAATCTTAGTGCCACTTTTAAATACGTCTGTTATTATTGAAACTTTGCCATATATTAGATCATAAAATTAATCAAGTCCTATGAAAAGTTAGAATAATCAGGAATTGTATTTTTTTTTTGTTAAATATCTGAATTCTACGTAAACTTTTCTCGTATTTTAAATTCTCAAAAGTTCGGAAGTTAAATTTATATTCTCTCAGATTGTAGTTTGGTAACATGTCTGAATTTTTAAACAGAAAACCGGATTTTTATTTTTTTTTAGACGCGATTCTCAAATGTTTTTACGTTAAATTATTATTATTATTCGCCTTAACTTAGGGCGATAGAAAACGTATCTTGGGGGGAAGGGGCCTTGATTGTACCAAATTCAGGAGGAGGTTAAGTTAGAATAGTGTTAAGTTAGGTTAGTGTAGTTAATCATGCAGGGAAATAACCTGGGGTACCTAATCTTCAGGTATTGAATACCTGGAGGAAATATTAAAACTTTGGTCCTCACAGGTACTTATTTCCAGAGATACCTGACTTGATATTTCCTCCTCGTGATAAAAGAACTTACCTGACTGGATCAACTTATTAATACCCCCAAAAAAGGGGAGTGGTGGTGGGGGTGGGGGAGTGGTGGTGGGGGGCAGTGGTGTGGTGCGGTGGTGGGGGGATGGGGGTGGGGGGAGGGGGTTATTTATAAGAATTGTCTGAACATTAACCACTATAACACTGACCTGATCTAACCTAACCCAACCTAACCAAAACCTGACTTTACGACACAGTGTTAATCTCTCTCTCTCTCTCTCTCTCTCTCTCTCTGTGTGTGTTATAGTAAGGTGCGACACAGTGTTACTTTGTCATTGTAAGTTACGACACAGTGTTACTTTGTCATTGTAAGTTGCGACACAGTGTTACTCTGTCATTGTAAGTTACGACACAGTGTTACTTTGTCATTGTAAGTTGCGACACAGTGTTACTTTGTCATTGTAAGTTACGACACAGTGTTACTTTGTCATTGTAAGTTGCGACACAGTGTTACTTTGTCATTGTAAGTTACGACAGTGTTACTTTCTCTTCCTTAATCTATAAGTGAAAGTGCGACCCAAGAACTCAGTTAACGGGGGTAACTAAACTACAGCATAGGAGGTTGATTAATGTAACTACGACACAGAGGGAGAGAGGGAGGGAGGGAGAGGGAGAGAGGGAGAGGGAGAGAGGGAGGTACGGATGGGAGGGAGATAGGAGGAGGGAGAGGGGGAGGGTTGTTGAGAGGAGGAGCGGGAGGGAGGAGGAGTTGAGAGGAGGAGGAGAAGGGGGAGAGTTGGGGAGAGGAGGGAGGGAGCCGGAAGGAGGGAGAGAGAGGAGGAGAGAGAGAGAAGGAGGGAGAGAGGGAGAGGAGAGAGGGAACTGGAAGGAGGGAGACAGAGGAGGAGAGAGAGAAGGAGGGAGGGAGGGAGGGAGAGTGAAGCAATACCTGGGAATGTTAGTGCTGACCGCAATGACCTTGTTTAGATGTCTTTGTTGTTGTTGATGTTTTTGTTGTTGTTGATGTTGTAGTTGCTGTTGATATTATTGTTGTTGTTGTTATTGTTTTTGTTGTTGATGATGTTGTGGTTGTTGTTATTATTGTTGTTGATTATGTTATTGTTGCTGTTGTTGTTTGTTCTTATCATTGTTTTTGTTATTGTTGATGTAGTTGTTGATTTTGTTGTTGTTGTTTTTGTATTTTTGTTGTGGTTCATATTGGCTCAGCAAGTAACCATAGACAATAGTTCACTCAAGTCTCCTACAGCTTATTACATCGACACATACAGAACATCATCTTGTTGCCTAATGTCACCTGCAAATTGAAATCCTTTCATTGTGTGTCTACCTGCATTGTCTGTACACCTGCATTGTCTGTACATCTGCAACTATCTGTATAAGGCTGAACCAAAGTGAACTTGTATGACGATTTTCATCTCTAAAAACAAACACCTAATAAATGAACAGGTGTGTCGCTGGTGCTCTTTTTTTTATAGTTTCCCCTGTACAGAACTTCATTTTCTCTTAATCTTTAACAATTTTAAGGGTCAACTACAACAATTCTTCCAAGCGACAATTTATCATGATTACAACGGTGTTTCTCTACGCAATTACTCGAGCTGATAATTGTAACAATCTATACTAGTTATATCACTTAATGGAGAGTTGTAATAAAGGAGTTACGTAAATAATAAACGGTTATAAGATTTCTTGGGTTGTCCTTGGCTAAATTGACTTACAGTTTACCAATATATACGCGCACTGTCTATGTGTATTACGAAACACTGTGAACCTGTATGACGATTTAAGAATGAATATCTATCTATCTATTTATCTATCATGTATACATACACATGATACACTATGTTATTTACCTGTGAATTAAGTGTATCTACACCTGAGGGCCCCACACCCACTACAGGTAAGGACATCTCAAGGTTAATCGGCTCCCGTCCACACCTGAATCAAAATGAAGCTCCTCTTGTGTCCAAAGATGAATAATAACACCAAGTTTACTGGTCTGCCTTGTAACTACCTCTGATCACATACATACATACATGCAAGTAAATCACTGTAGGTGCGCGTGATCTAGGTATATGCTGATAACCACCAGGAAAGAAGAAAACACGAAGTTCCCAAGCGCTTTCGTGTAATTCACATCTTCAGGGGTGAGTACAGACTAGATAGAGTAATGCAGAACAAGATGAATATATACAGAGGAGGGTGAGACCAGGTCCACAATGGTCAGGTAATGAGGGTCATTACCTGACCATTGTGGACCTGGTCTCACCCTCCTCTGTATATATTCATCTTGTTCTGCATTACTCTATCTAGTCTGTACTCACCCCTGAAGATGTGAATTACACGAAAGCGCTTGGGAACTTGGTGTTTTCTTCTTTCCTGGTGGTTATCAGCACATACATACATACATACACACAATGGGTACTGAGGACATACACGAATACAACTTCTAAACCACAATTTACTTTACTGAGGAAAATATCCCATCACACAAACACTGGGTTAGGGCTCACCTCACAACACACAGCTTTACAATGTCTAGTACGCA
Organism: Homarus gammarus; assembly: GCA_958450375.1. NCBI lineage: Eukaryota > Metazoa > Arthropoda > Malacostraca > Decapoda > Nephropidae > Homarus > Homarus gammarus. The sequence continues at coordinate 985,978 of CAUDMG010002128.1, read as the reverse complement.
ATAATAATACTAATCCCTTTTCCTATTGGTCATTATCACCAATATCTAAACCAATCAGAGGGCTGTGGAAGAGCAAACTACTTAGACCACTTGTTAGGGGTTGTTTATGTAGTTAGTGATCACCCTGAACCACGAAGACCGAGATTCAGGCTCATGAATCCGAAGTCTTGGGGTTGGTGGTTCAGGGGAGAGGCAAATGAACTTAGTAGTAGACTGTTTTTGTATTGGTTGAAACAATGTAACTTGTTTGTGTTTTTTACTGAATAATCTCTCTCTCTCTCTCTCTCTCTCTCTCTCTCTCTCTCTCTCTCTCTCTCTCTCTCTCTCTCTCTCGTACTAATGGCCGTGTCTCATCTCCGGTTACAGGTAAACACCATGAACACCAGAGTCGTCACCTTCTGCCTCCTCCTCCTGGTTGCTGGGGGTAAGTTACTTTACCATACGGTGTTTCACGATCATTGCAGGTACCTACACCAGCTGACAGTACCTATTGACAGTACCTACACCTGCTGACAGCACCTACACCTGCTGACAGCACCTACACCTACTGACAGTACCTACACCAGCTGACAGTACCTACACCTACTGACAGTACCTGCACCTACTGACAGTACCTACACCAGCTGACAGTACCTACACCTACTGACAGTACCTACACCTACTGACAGTACCTACACCAGCTGACAGTACTTACACCTACTGACAGTACCTACACCTGCTGACAGTACCTACACCTACTGACAGTACCTACACCAGCTGACATTACCTACACCTACTAACAGTACCTAAACCTGCTGACAGTACCTGCACCAGCTGACAGTACCTACACCTACTGACAGTACCTACACCTAATGACAGTACCTACACCAGCTGACATTACCTACACCTACTGACAGTACCTACACTTACTGACAGTACCTACACCAGCTGACAGTACCTACATCTACTGACAGTACCTACACCTGCTGACAGTACCTACACCTGCTGACAGTACTTACACCTGCTGACAGTATCTACACCTGCTGACAGTACCTACAACTGCTGACAGTACCTACACCTACTGACAGCACCTATAACTGCTGACAGTATATTACACCTACTGACAGGATCTACAACTGCTGACAGTACCTAATCCTACTGACAGTACCTACAACTGCTGACAGTACCTACACCTACTGACAGTACCTACAACTGCTGACAGTACAGTACACCCACTGACAGTACCTACAACTGCTGACAGTACCTACACCTACTGACTGTACCTACAACTGCTGACAGTACCTACACCTGCTGATAATACCAATACCTGGTGATAGTAACTAAACCTGCTGACAGTACCTACATCTGCACACCTGCTGCCAAAACCTACACCTGCTGACAGTACCTTCACCTGTTGACAGCACCAACACCTGCTGACAGTACCTACACCTGCTGACAGTACCTACACTTGCTGACAGTACCAACATCTGCTGATAATATGAACACCTACTGACAGTACTTACACCTGTTGAAAGTGCCAACACCTGTTGACAGTACCAACATCTGCTGCCAGTACCAACACCTGCTGACAGTACTTACACCTGTTGACAGTACCAACACCTGTTGACAGTACCAACACCTGTTGACAATACCAACACCTGCTGACAGTACCAACACCTGCTGACAGTACCAACACGTGTAGGTATCTTTCTTTAGCTCATAATAAAGGAGCAGTTATCGAGATTTACACACAGCTTATTTCACCTGCTGATTACTCCCCTCCCCCCCCCCTCCCAGAGCGTTACCTGTGGGCGTGTGAGTTTGGTTAGGTTAGGTGAGACTAGGTTAGTTAAGTTTAGGCTAGGTTAGTTTTGTGTAGGTTAGATTACTTTACGTCAAGTTAGGTTAGGTTAAATTTTATTACGTCAGGTCAGGAAAGTCTCTGTAAAGTTAACATCAGGGAGGTTAGGTTAGGTTAAATAAATTGGATGTGATTTATCCCCACAATATCGCCGTTACATCATTATCGAGTGTTTAATTATTTTCCTTTTTCCTTCCCACAGAGACCCTGGGAATGGCCACGGAGAAGAGCTGTAATCCCGGCGACTTCTTCTGCCGTAACAGCGACCCCCCAGAGTGTATACCAAACAGATTCGTGTGTGACGGCTTCTTTGACTGTGGGGACGGTGCTGATGAGGTGAGAGAGAGAGAGAGAGAGAGAGAGAGAGAGAGAGAGAGAGAGAGAGAGAGAGAGAGAGAGAGAGAGAGAGTGTGTGTTAATTTCAGCAACTTTAGACTTTTGGGTATTACCACTAGCAGCATTAAAATGTTAAATATTACCACTAGGAACATCAAAACTGCTAGCTAGCTATTACTGGGAAAATTATAAGTATTAGCTATTACTATTATCAGCGTTAGAGTGATGTAACACCTTTCCACCACCTACAGGAGAAGTGTAAGGATCGCCCTGCAGCAGAAGCCCTGAACGGACCAAACCTCCGCCTGCTGGACTCTGCTGTTCCTGTCCACCTTCCCCCAGCCGCTGCCTCGTTCCACTCCCCTTCTGTCCCGGTTTTCGCTCCTGAAGAAGAAGCTCCGACCTTTCCCTTAGAGTTCGGCAAATAAGGATGCCTTGAGACAGAAGGAAAGGACCCTCCCTTGACAGAATCCTAAGGACTTTTTGAATAGTGGGGGTATTTTTCTTTGGGGGGGGGGGTGGACTGGGAGGGTGGAGGGGGATATGGGGGGGGGGGGTTGTTTGGGTTTATGGAGGCGAGATTGGGCTTCTGATGAGGATTTAGAGGGAGGGGGATTGAAGGGGAGGGGAGGGGAGGGGAGAGATGGGGGAAATAAGGGTGAGGGGTTAGTGTATAAATGGGAGATCAGGGATTGTGAAAAAAAATAGGTCGGGGGAAAGATAAATAGGGTAAAACACACACACACACACACACACACACACACACACACACACACATTCAGCCTAGCCAATATATCCTTAATACACAATAACACTATATATTCTTTCCCCTGGATATAATACTATAATAATTATGTGTCTTGTAATGTGAGAAAAGTGAGTGAGAAATCGGTCTCTCTCTCACACTCTCTTTCTCAGACGGAACCAAATTTGGGAAATATTGTAGTTTAGAATTATTACTGGTCTCAATTTCTTTCATGTGGGGGACTGTGGTAATTTCTGTTTAATTTATTTTTATGGAAAATAAATGAGTAAAATGTTTATTGTTGATGATGTTTTTTTTTGTAATCCTTATTTTTAGAAGAAATTTATAAAAATGGTTAAAATACTCACAAAATATTGAGGATTTTTTGGGTGAAATTACATCTGATGAGAAAGATATATAAGTACTGTATGAATTAGGTGCAAGTACTGTATTGTTATGTATGTATGCATGTACAGTATGTATGTATGTATGTATGTTTTGCAATTGCTTACTGTGTGTAATAAAGGGTTAGATGAGGAGATGGAACATATACAATAATAATAATAATAATAATAATAATAATAATAATATCACTTAATTTTGTCTCATAATTGGTATTACGTGAAGGTATCTAGTTAAGGTAGAGTCTCAGTGTTAAGTGAAGGTATCTAGTTAAGGTAGAGTCTCAGTGTTAAGTGAAGGTATCTAGTTAAGGTAGAGTCTCAGTGTTAAGTGAAGGTATCTAGTTAAGGTAGAGTCTCAGTGTTAGGTCAAGGTATCTAGTTAAGGTAGAGTCTCAGTGTTAAGTGAAGGTATCTAGTTAAGGTAGAGTCTCAGTGTTAAGTGAAGGTATCTAGTTAAGGTAGAGTCTCAGTGTTAAGTGAAGGTATCTAGTTAAGGTAGAGTCTCAGTGTTAAGTGAAGGTATCTAGTTAAGGTAGAGTCTCAAAGTTGAGCAAACGTATTATTATTTTTTCTTGTTATATATTGTATTTTGGATCGAAACTAAGATAATGTAGCTGCACCTGACACGCGTTTCCCAAGATGGTGTTGTAAGGTGTAAGATCGGAGCCTTCAGTAACGGCTCTCCCTTGTCCTGAGTAAGCCTACGTAACTCAAACAATGCTAAGAGAGTCTTCCATGCAACTATAAACAAACTGCAATACCTAATTAGATTTATATAGATTTTTTCTTTATTTCTCTCACGTCACTGGATGGGTTAGCTTAGGTTTGGTTGGGTTAGGTTGGGTTCTAGTTGTTTGGTTCTAGTATGGAAGTATGTTCAGTCCATCGTCTAAACGTTCCCACAAGCCAGTGTTTACACGAGATCCACTCCTCCTAGAGGCCGCGTTCACCAAGATTTATGGCCTCTGGATATAATCTAACTCTCTGTGTTAAGTAAAACAGGACTATAGACTCTAAGGCAGGAGGTGTTGGGATTCAGGTTTCTTTAAATACTGACCAGAAGAGAGACGATTACCTGGAGGACATTATCTGTGTGTGTGTGTGTGTGTGTGTGTGTGTGTGTGTGTGATAATTTGTCCCTCTTGGCACAGGTGTCGGGTAGATTGTTTTGTCTTCAGGTATGACAAAATTCCTCTGGGTGTTGATGAAAAGTAATAAAAGTAATTTAGGGGCAAAGATATTATTATTATTATTGTTTATTACTATTATTTCTGTTACTGCCACTGTTATTATTATTATTATTAGAACAATATGACAAAGAACAAGATAGTTTGTGTCCCTTTTGTACCCGGCCGTCCGCGATTGATTTAACAGGATCCCAAATATCCAATTATTGCTTAAGATGATGTTAGATTTCACATGTAAGTATTTTTTAAACACTGTAATGGTGTTGAACTTACGATTAGCTTAACATAGTGTAGTTAAATTTAGGTTCCAGTCTACTTCTGAGAGAGAGAGAGAGAGAGAGAGAGAGAGAGAGAGAGAGAGAGAGAGAGAGAGAGAGAGAGAGAGAGAGAGAGAGAGAGAGAGAGCAGTAATAATCACTTTAAAATATATAAATAGACAGATACGGACAGAAATACACATATGCAGAAAGACTAATGACAAAGTACTTACAAGCCTGACAGACAGAAAAAAGAGAGAAAAAAATAGACAGACAAATAGAAAGGCAGAGAAATAGAGGCAGATACAAAGACAGACAGACACAGACAAATATACAGAGAGACAGACAGACAGACAGACAACACTCTCAAGCCTTTGGGTGAGAGAACCACTCCAACACAACAGGTCCCCAGCCCAGGTAGATCCTCAACCAGGTGTGTGAGTCACGTGTGTGTGTGTGTATGTGTGTGTGTGTGTGTGTGTGTGTGTGTGTGTGTGTGTGTGTGGCGCAACAAGTGGGGGCAGCAGCGAGAGAAGCAAAACGAGAAGTGGAAATTATAAAGAGCACCTTCAAACACAGACAGGAAAATGCCCCTTCAACTGTACAGATCTCACGTACGTCCCAGTCTGTATTACTGTACACAGACCTGGAAACTCTACCTCCAGAAAGACTCAACATCCCTAGAAAAGATACAACACAGAGAGACCAAGATGATCCCTGAACTATGTCATCTGGATTACCCAAGTAGACTGATGGCCTTAGGACTAACAGCCCTTCAGACAAGACACAACAGGACAGATCTCACTGAAATATTCACAATCCTTTAAGTGATGGAAGACATGAACCCGGGACATTTGTTTGTGATGTCACGCACCACCAACACGAGGGGACATAACTACAAGCTGGTCAAGTTATCATACAGAACAAATATAAGGAAATACTTCTTAACACAGAGGCTGGTAGACCTATGGACGGTCTACCAGCTCGAGGTGTGGATCAACAACAGCACTGGGCTTCACAATGGCCCTTGACAAAATTTTCAACAACAATGGAGGGATCCTACACAGCCCACTGGCCTCCTTCCACCGGCATGGCCACCTCTACTGTGTGTGTGTGTGTGTGTGTGTGTGTGTGTGTGTGTAATAATAAAATAAATAATAATTAACGGTTTATTGAAAAAAATCTGAAAAAGTTCTGCAGCCCGAAGGCTGAAAATATACATTGGACATAAATGACTTCTTACATACATTGGTGGTTTAACAAAAGCCTTCAATTCATTAGAGAAAGGTAAAGGAACATACAGTGAACAGACAGATTAATGTTTACAGTGGAGGTCACGTAGATCTTGTGCACTGAGGTATTGAACAGCAGACGCGTAGTGTAGTAACTACCTCACAGATGGTGTTATGAGGGGCATCGCGTGGTGTAGTAGTTCCCTCACAGATGGTGTTATGAGGGGCATCGCGTGGTGTAGTAGTTCCCTCACAGATGGTGTTATGAGGGGCCTGATGATGTAGTAATTCCCTCACAGATGGTGTATGAGGGGCCTGATGTGGTGTAGTAATTCCCTCACAGATGGTGTTATGAGGAGCATCACATGGTGTAGTAATTCCCTCACAGATGGTGTTATGAGGGGCATCACGTGGTGTAGTAATTCCCTCACAGATGGTGTTATGAGGGGCCTGATGATGTAGTAATTCCCTCACAGATGGTGTATGAGGGGCCTGATGTGGTGTAGTAATTCCCTCACAGATGGTGTTATGAGGGGCATCACATGGTGTAGTAATTCCCTCACAGATGGTGTTATGAGGAACCTCACATGATGCTGTAGCAACTCATTCACTACGTGGTGTCATAGCATCACGGGGACACCACGTGGTCTGGTGTCACAGGACCTCACTCAAGTGAGTGAGGTGTGGTCCCAGGCCTCCCTAGCGTGAACGGGTTAACACATAGCTGGTGTTGTTGAGTCTCAGGGGCAGTTAACACTGGGTACCGGGACCTCACTGTGTGAAGGTTAACTTGGGTACGACTCAGCTGTTGCTGTTGAGTTGTTCTCACTGACTTCAGCACTGTTCACCACTGTTCACCACTATTCAACACTGGTTCCATTCTTTTCCTAAATGAAATAGTAACTTCTGGCGAGAACTTGTTGATATTCCGGTGGGGAGGAGGGTTCAGGGGAGGGAGTTGGTATGGGCCAACATAACAGTTGACCTGGCTGCTGCCAGAGCAGCGCCAGGTACGTCCTGACCCTTCGGGGGGTGTGTGTGTGTGTGTATGTGTGAAGGGTAAAAGGCCAGAGATACAGTGAGACTGACGATGTTTTATAACTACTGCTTATAATAATAATAATAATAATAATAATAATAATAATAATAATAATAATAATAATAATATTAATTGTAACAAGAAGAACAATTAATACAACACAAGAAAAAGGAGAATAATTGGACAAGGCGATAAACGACGAGAAAACAAAGATGATAAGAAACATTGATAAAGGGAGAGAGATAGGGAAGAATCCAGTAATCTATCCATCTATCTCTCAATCTATCCACCTATCAATTCCTTATTTTCCTCCTCGCCTATTGAGGGTGGAACAAGGGGCACAGAAGGGAGGGAACAAGATAATAGTAATAACGAAAGATAAGTGTAGAATGTGGAAGGGAAATGTAAGGATAATGAATGGACATACACACACACACTTGTTCTCATCCCCAACATTCATACACAACATACAGAGCCAATCGTTAATTTTCATTCAACGTCATTTTATTGTGTAGAGTCAGTTGAGTCACCAGGGAGGAATGGAGGAAGAGGATGAGAAGGAAAAGGACGGAAGAGGAGGAAGGAGGAGAAGGGAGAAGAAAGGAGGAGGAGGAAGAGGAGGAGGAGGAGAAGGAGGAGGAGGAGAAAGAGGAGGAGGAGGAGGAGGAGGAGGAAGTGGAGGAGGAGGAGGAGGAGGAGGGGAATGTCTGGGCGGATGGGATGCTGAGAGAATGGGCGGCTTGGAGAGTGGGCAGTTGGGAGAGTGGGCGGTTGGAAGGGTGGGTGGGTGGGTGGGTGGGTGGGGGAGGGTAGGAACGCCTGGGCCAGTGAGATAAGGCGATCTGGAGATGCTGTCCCACACCTCCCCCCCACAGCTATCGTTCACCCCCACAGCTATCGTTCACCCACCACAGCTATCGTTCACCCCCACAGCTATCGTTCACCCACACAGCTATCATTCACCATCACAGCTATCGTTAACCCACACAGCTGTCGTTCCCCGGGTCATCGTTCACCACCACAGCTATCGTTCACTACCACAGCTATCAGTCACCACCACAGCTACCGTTCCCTACCACAATTATCGTTCACCACCACAGTTGTCGTTCAATGCCACAGCTATCGTTCACTACCACAGCTATCGGTCACCACCACAGCTACCGTTCCCTACCACAATTATCGTTCACCACCACAGTTGTCGTTCAATGCCACAGATATCGTCACTACCACAGCTATATGTCACCACCACAGCTATCGGTCACCACCACAGTTATCGTTAACCACCAGTTATCGTTAACCACCACAGTATCGTTCATCACCACAGCTATCGTTCATCACCACAGCTACCGTTCACCATCACAGCTATAGGTCACCACCACAACTATCGGTCATCACCACAGATATCGTTCATCACCACAGCTACCATTCACCACCAAAGCTATAGGTCACCACCACAGCTATCGGTCACCACCACAGCTATCGTTCACCACCACAGCTATCGGTCACCACCACAGCTATCGTTCATCACCACAGCTATCGTTCACCACCACAGCTATCGGTCACCACCACAGCTATCGGTCACCACCACAGCTATCGTTAACCACCAGTTATCGTTAACCACCACAATATCGTTCATCACCACAGCTATCGTTCATCACCACAGCTATCGGTCACCACCACAGCTATCGGTCACCACCACAGCTATCGGTCACCACCACAGCTATCGGTCACCACCAAAGCTATAGGTCACCACCACAGATATCGTTCATCACCACAGCTACCGTTCACCACCACAGCTATAGGTCACCACCACAGCTATCGGTCACCACCACAGTTATCGTTAACCACCACAGCTATCGTTCACCACCACAGCTATCGTTCATCACCACAGCTATCGGTCATCACCACAGCTATCGGTCACCACCACAGCTATCGGTCACCACCACAACTATCGTTCACCCACACAGCTATCGGTCACCACCACAGCTAACGGTCATCACCACAGCTATCGGTCATCACCACAGCTATCGGTCACCACCACAGCTAACAGCTATCGGTCACCACCACAACTATCGTTCACCCACACAGCTATCGGTCACCACCACAGCTAACGGTCATCACCACAGCTATCGGTCACCACCACAGCTATCGGTCATCACCACAGCTATCGGTCACCACAACAGCTATCGGTCACCACCACAACTATCGTTCACCCACACAGCTATCGCTCACCACCACAGCTATAGTTCACCTAACCTAACCATCTTCTATCAACTCACTGTCAACTCCTCCTACCTCGCAGGAATTGAAGGAATAAGAAGGAACTGAGATAAAATTGAAGATTGATTAGCAAGGAGAACTCAAGGTGGAGAGAGAGGAAGAGAATTGGTAAAGAGATGATGAGAGAGAGAGAGAGAGAGAGAGAGAGAGAGAGAGAGAGAGAGAGAGAGAGAGAGAGAGAGAGTGTTTCTATTCACATGCAGATTCTTTTATATACATTATACATATATGCGTATACATAATCCTACACATTTCCATATTATTATGCAATTGTCAACAAACCCTATAAGCAGCGCTACCAATCCAACTCATTATAACTCCCGGTCAACTAATTGTAACTCCGGCACTAACTCTGCTAAACGGCGGTCCAGTGTTGCCAACTTTATCACCATCTCTCCAAGTGTTCTGAAAACACTGACTTAGCCCACCACGACTACTACCACCACTACTACTATCGCAACTACTAATACTAGTACTCCCACTACCACTATCACGACCACCACCACCATCAACTACTACTACCACCACTACGACCAATACTACCGCCACCACTACTACTACCAAGAAAACCACTACTACCACCACTACGACCACCACCATTATCATCACCACTACCACTACGACCAGCACTACCACTACCATTACCACCACCATGGCCACTACCATCACCACCACTACCATCGCCACTACCACCATCACAACTTCCATTACCACTACCGCTACTATTACCACCACTACCACCACCACCACTACCACCACCACCGCCACCGCCACCCCCCCCACCACCACCACTACCACCACCACCACCCCTCACCACCATCAACACCACTACCACCACCATCACCAACACCACTACCACCACCACCACCACCACCACCACCTCAACCAGCACTACCACCACCACCACCACCACCACCACCACCACTACCACCACCACTACCACCACCACCACAACCACAACCATCACCACCACCACCACAATTACCACCACTACCATCACCACCACCACTACCACCACCACCACCATTACCACCACTACGATCACCACCACCTTTACCACAACCACCACCTATACTACCACCACCACCACCATTACCACCACTACGACCACCACCACCACCACCACCATCACTACCACCACCACCATCACTACCACCACCACCACCACCACCATCATCACCACCACCACCACCACCACCATCACCACCACCACCACCACCACCACCATTACCACCAGTACCACCACCACCACCATCACTCCCACCACCACCACCACCACCACCATCATCACCACCACCACTACCACCACCACCACCACCATCACTACCACCACCACCTCCACCACCACCACCACCCATTATCTCTCCACCTTTCCTAGCCCTATAACCTTATTAAACCGTTTCTTATGCAAATTATATGACAAAATATACGTTTTTAAATGGTTAATAAAGGAGGAGAGAGAGAGAGAGAGAGAGAGAGAGAGAGAGAGAGAGAGAGAGAGAGAGAGGTATGTGGTTTGTCTTGTGAATATATGAAGATGGGGCGATTATTTTGTCTCTCTTGTTGTTTGTACAGGAGTCAGTGCACGTCTGAATGTGTTAGTATGTGCGCAACAGTGATACGTAAATACACTTACATGAAGGCACACGCACGGATACATACACATAGACCTACACATTTCTATAATTTTGACTTTAAACAAACATGTCCCACAAAATATACAGTATATATTTTTTACTGTTAAACCTTACAAGCAAGATATAAGCCAGGGAAAATTCTAGCTGGCGGGGGGGGGTGGGGGGGGGTGGGGGGTTGGGGGGTGTATGTCATGGGGGTTATTGTCGGGGGAGATTGTTGGGGTGGGGGTAGTAGCACCCAGCCGCCACCGTCAATAAACAGGACCTCCGACTCACTTTCCCGCCAGTTGTCGCGCGGTCCCGGTCGAGGCAACACACGCGCTGCTCCTACAACCCGCGTCCTCCTACAAGCAGACCCTCACACAAACACGTACTCACTCGTCATCGTTCACCCTCTCCACGATTTGTAAGACTTTTTAAAGGATTTTGATCGAGAGTTTAAAGAACCACGTGATTTTAGGATCTTTAAACGGACCTTTAACCAAACGTAAACAAAGTTTTTTAAATCCCCGGGTGCGATAAGGTTGTTGTGGCTGGTGAGGAAACCTTTGCGTGCGTGTAGAAGAGCGTCTTTCCCCGCCTGCCTCCCTTCTCGGCCGGGGGGGAGGAGGAGGCTTGAGGTCCTCAAGGCCACGAGCAGCCGTCATGAAGCCGAGGACGAGGCGAGAGGCCACGGAGGAGATGTACCCGAGGTGTGGTGGCCTCGTGGTACTGGGAGGCGCCGCTCTCATCCTACTTGTTGCAGGTAAGTGCCGCCTCTCCCGCCCTTCCTTCCTTCCTTCCTTCCTTCTTTCCTATCTCCCCCTTCCTTCCTTCCTTCTTTTCTATCTACCTTCTTCTTTCCTATCTCCCCCTTCCTTCCTTCCTTCCTTCCTTCCTTCTTCTTTTATATCTCTCCCTCCCTTTCTCCCTTCTCTCTACCTTCTTTACTGTCTCCCGCTCTCGTCCTTCCTTCCTCCCTTCTTCATTTCTTTCTCTCTATCTTCTTTCCTATCTCTCCCTCCCTTTCTTCCTTCCTTTCTTTCTCTCTATCTTCCTCCCTCCTTTCCGTGTTTCTTCTCTTCTTATTCACCGTTTTTGCTCACTCTCTCTCTCTCATTCGCTATCTATCTATCTATCTATCTATCTCGTACCAATCCATCATTATTACAAACTATGTATCTTCATTACAGGCACCACTCAGCCTTAGATGGTCTATTACAGTACTGTATTTCTCCTGTATCAATATTTTAATACCAAACTTTGAGCTACGAATGTTGACAATTTTTTTATAAGAATATTCGTCGATTTCGGTTTTTTCTTCATATATGGTATTTTTACCTAACCTAACCTAACCTATTATATACAAAATTATTTTATCAGAATCTAAACAGCTTTTAATTTTTTTTTTTAATTTAGATGGGAAAGAATAATGAATGTTTGGTTGGTTTGTGTTGGTAAGACCCGGGTTGTGTTGTTGGGTTTGTGTTGGTTAGATCCGGTTTGCCTTGTTTGTTTCGATATTTCGTTATTATTTACGGAAATAATAATAATAAAAATAATAATAATAATAATAATAATACTTTCCCTTAGTTGTAAAGCACACATTGTTTATAATCAAGGTAGAGTCTTTGTATAGTTACGACGCCATCTTTGAATTCCTACATCATAAGAGAGTTCGATAAATACGTGTTATATAATTAAGATATATTATTTAACTTAGGAACCTTTGAGAGTTTATCATTGTATCGTATCTTAGGAACATCGGTTAAATTCACTTCACCATAGGTTTAAAAATTACGATAATATTTATGAATTTCGAAGCATGACGGACAAACATTTCACACCCTCCCCCTAAAGCCATAAGAATCAACCGCGGCGACAGATCCATACATACAGGTAGTGTGTGTGGTCTTTGGCAGGTGAGAAGCTTACAGGTGATACAATTACTGCGTTTAACATTACTTAATTACCTGATCTACCTGTACCTTTGTTGTATTGGTATATTTGACACTTGATTGGTATATAAGGACAAACACACACACACACACACACACACACACACACACACACACAGAGAGGCAATATATTACTAAAAACTGAATAACGAACATACAGACAGAGCGAAACCAATAACCCTCTTCGTCTAACACAATTATACAAACCGGCAAAAAAAAAAGAAAAAAAAATGAAAATAAATATCGTCACTTTGGCTAATAGACAGACAGACAGACAGACAGATAGACAGACAGACAGACAGACAGACACAGACAGACAGACAGACAGACAAAGTGATGGCTATAGCCCAGAGCGGATCTTCATTAAAAGGACATCAGAAGTTGGTAATAACTACGTTTTTGTCGTAATCTATAAGAGGATAAATTTGGGTCCAAGTCTGCTTATGAGAGAGAGAGAGAGAGAGAGAGAGAGAGAGAGAGAGAGAGAGAGAGAGAGAGAGAGAGAGAGAGAGAGAGAGAGAGTTCTATAATGCACTCAGCAGCACACTCCAAATTACATAACACTTCCAAAAAGTATTTAAGGTCCAAACTCTCACCTGGATGTCCTTGGATGTCAATAACTAAATCAATAACCAGGTGATTTAATATCAAACTTCTAACTCAACGTAAATCACTCCTGGAATATTGCCCAGTAAGTGAAACGTGGGTTCTTGAGACCGTAGATTTGTGTGTGAAGAAAGATCAGAGACCTGCAATGCACTTTTGACGACGAGTGATCAAATAGACCCCTAACCTAATCTAACCTAACCTAACCTAACCTAACGAAACCTTCCCACCTAACCTAACCTAACCTAACCTAACCAAACGAAACCTTCCCACCTAACCTAACCTAACCTAACCAAACCAAACCAAACCAAACCAAACCTAACCTAACCTAACCTAACCTCACCTAACCCTAACCTATAAGAGTGATCTCATATGGATCCTATAAGCTTAACGGGACAATGTTAGACGAGGACAACACTGTACACGACCGCCTTCACATCCCCAACTGTAAAGTTAGTTACCTCTTCATTGCTGAGTGAACTCAGGGTGTCTTTGATTCATAAGAACATAAGAACATAAGAATGGAGGAAACTGCAGCGGGCCTATTGGCCCATACTGATTCGAACCAGAGACTCTTAGGACTAGCAGGTGAAAGTTGTATCCACTCGGCCACCGTAATATTAATTCTTATTTATCTTTTATCTTAGGATTAATAATAATTTCCTGAACGTTTACCTATTAGATTTACACACACACACACACACACACACACACACTTCAGAACACAGTCCATAAAACACCCGGAGCTGAACCATCGACCAACAACACAGACAGAAACAGACGCCCGTGTATTACATTGGTATACAGCAGAAGCCTCACGCCGGACGTAGACAGATTTAACAAAGCACTAACACGAAATACGAATGGCTACTAGTCCCGTGTGTAGACTGTGGCGTGAGTCGCAGGCAGATGTGGTTCACCTTCAGGTCAGAGAGATTTGTGTGGTCTGCCGGAGTAAGTTCTGGGGCCACCGTGTGTCAGGTCAGAGTCATGTACGACGGAGGCTGAGTAGATTATATGGAACATTTGCTTGTCTCTGGTGAGTGAATTTAGGAATTTATTTGAACGGATTTTTTTTATGGGAAAAGTTATATAAAAAATCTTAAAACATTCAAATATATTGTGTGTGTCAGCTCACAGATCACTGCCTAAATGGTGTCAGCGGTGGTAAGACGTGTCATGTGAGGTCATAACTCCTGTCACCTCCCGTCTATGGCCTCTAAGCTTGGTGGTTCCTTTGAAATGTTGACAACTTGACACAGACTGACTAAAGACAGGTTGGCTGCTTAATGTAAGGATAAATTACCTGTTCCTGACATAGCTCACTAATCCAGGTACACTGATGACGGACCTGCCTGGTTAAACATGTACTGTACAGGTAGGTGGAGTGTCGCAGCTCACCTGACTAATTCCCACCCAAGTTATCCTCTCACACATACACACACACACACACACACACACACAGACAGTATCTCCCCGTGGGTGGGTGGTTGAGGTATACCTGTACGATACTGAGGCAGGATAGATAAAGCCTTAACGACATCACAACGAGGTCATTACAGCCTCCATGACCTAATAATAGGTTACAGGTGCTTTGGGATCACGACATTACGGTTTACTGAGGTCTTGGAAGAGTAACAATTCGGTTAAGTGACAATTCGGTGAGGTGATAATTCGGTTAAGTGATAATTCAGTTTAGTGATAATTCGGATAAGTGATAATTCAGGCAAGTAATAATTCGGTTAAATGATAATTTACTTACAGTAAGTGGCAATTCAGTTAGGTGATATGTAGGTTTAGTAGAAACTCGGTTCAGTGAAGGTTCGGTTAAATAATAATTAGGATACATAATAATTAGAGTAAAAGATAAATTTCTTAAGTATAATTCGGATAAAAAGATAATTCGATTAGGCATTTCAATCAGGTGGACATTGGACAAGACGGTATGATCACTTCAAGGAATATTTAACGGCTAAATAATTAAGTGAAATAAAAACCCGATAAAAGGGAATTAATCCGGATAAATGAGGGTGTGACGGTGCTTATATCCGGTTATATAAAAGTTCGGTGTTACGGATGAATCAGGTGTAACGGCAGGTCGTTACGGCTAAATTAGAGGTGACGCCAAGATGTTATAGTTCAATGGTGTTAGAAAAGTCAATTAAATGAGATTAATTCGTGCGCGCGCGTGTAATAATAATAATAATAATAATAATAATAATAATAATTAACGATTTATTGAAAACGTTCTGCAGACCGAAGGCTAAAAATATACATTGGACATATATAACTCATTACATACATTGGTGGTTAAACAAAAGCCTTCATTACAGAAAGATAAAGGAACATACAGTGAACATACAGATTAATGTAGGTGTTGAACAGCAAACACGTAGTGTAGGATATTAAAGTCTTTAAAATGCTTGGGGAACATACGGGCACGGGGGTGGGGGAAACTGCAGTGGGAGCGGGTAAACAAGGCGAAAGATTACAGGGAAATAGTGTTAGGAATGATGACAAACCTAAATTAAACAGGGAGTTTAAAACTACACGCGGTAAAGGGAGGACTCAGAACACGACTAACTTAAATGTCTACTACGCGAACAGTAGAAGCATGAGAAACAAAATGGATGATATCAGGGCCTTGGAATGTACCGAAAAAATCGATATAATAGCATTCACTGAAACATGGATCAACCTAGATTCACGTGAGTTGCCGGTCGAATACCAAATTGAGGGTTACAAACTGTTCCATACCAATAGGCAGACCAGGAAAGGAGGCGGAGTAGCAATCTATGTCAGGGATAATCTGAAGTGTGAAATAAATAAGGAAATAAAAACTGACCGGAATACAGAAACAATTTGGATAGAATTAAGCGACGGTCGGGATAAATTAATCACAGGAGTAATATATAGACCCCCCAATCTTGATAGAGTCAATGAGCGACTTATCTGGGACGAAATGCGCAGGGCTTCCATACACAACAAAGTCTGTATAGTAGGCGACTTTAACCTTGGCCAAATAGATTGGACTGACCTTACGGGTAACTCAGAATCAGAGGATTTTCTCGAGACGATCCAGGACTGTTTCCTAAGTCAACATATAACCGAACCCACCTGAGGTAATAATATACTGGATTTACTTCTGTCGAACAGAGAAAACCTCTTTAGCAATGTCGAGGTAGGGAACGAACTTGCAAACAGCGATCACAAAGAAATTAGATTCCAGTTAGATTTTCAGGGCAGACGTAAGGAAAATTCCACTGAAGTACCAGATTTCAGAAGGGCAAACTTTGACAGTTTAAAGAGGCAGCTGAGAGAGGGGGTGTCGCGCTTGGCCGTGAACCTGACAGATGACTCCGACCTGATAACGAGATCTGAGATTGCCGAGTTCCACGACAATTTAAATAATGAGTTACTTAATGCACAAAGGCAGAACATGCCATACAAAAACTCAGGTCAGACAACAATGACCCTAAATGGATAAATAATTATTTAAAGAACATCATTGGCCAAAGGAAGGCTATAGGTAGAAGGATAAAGCATGGCGACATTTACCTCCAGGATTATTAAAAGATATTGGCGAGTAGGGTTAAAACCGAGATAAGGCAAGCCAAGAGGAATAATGAGGTAAGGATAGCAAGGGAGGCGAAGACAAACCCCAAAGGATTCTACCAAATGTATCAAACTAAAACACGAGAAAAGATTGGACCAATACGGTCAGATACCGGCGAGCTCACTGATAACGACAGAGAAATGAGCAATAATTTGAATAAATATTTTTCAACAGTTTTCACCACCGAAAATTTAAACATGATACCTGAGACACCGACTCTATTCAGAGATAGTGAAGAAAACAAATTAAGCGAGATAATAGTGACTAGTAACGATGTTAGTAAGCAAATAGACAAACTAAAGCCTGATAAGTCACCTGGTCCCGATGAGATATTTGCCAGAGTATTAAAGGAATGTAAGGAAGAGCTTAGTATGCCCTTAGCAAAGTTGTTTAACGTGTCCTTGAAAACGGGTGAAGTACCAGAATGCTGGAGGATAGCGAATGTAATACCGATTTTTAAGAAGGGGGATAGATCACTATCCTCTAACTACCACCCAATCAGTCTAACATCAATAGTAGGCAAATTACTGGAAGCAATCATTTCAAACTCTATACGAAATCACCTGGAGAAGCACCGATTGATCAATGATTCCCAGCATGGCTTCACAAGCGGACGTTCTTGTCAAACTAATCTATTAACATTCTTTTCATCAGTTTTCGAATCGGTGGACGAGGGGCACAATTATGATGTGGTGTATCTCGACTTTAGCAAAGCCTTCGACAGAGTCCCCCACAAAAGACTACTTAGAAAGGTAGAAGCACATGGCATCAAAGGTAACATCCTTAAATGGATTAAGGCATGGTTACAGGACAGGAAACAGCGAGTGAGCATTAACGGCACTAAGTCCCATTGGAGCAACGTCACAAGTGCAGTTCCCAAGGCTCAGTACTTGGATCATTATTATTTATCATATACATAAACGACATAGATACCGGCATAGACAGCAACATAAGTAAATTTGCTGATGACACTAAAATAGGACGTGTTATTAAATCTGACGAGGACTCAGCAAAACTACAGGAGGATCTAAACAAAGTTTTCGAATGGTCTGAAAAATGGCAGATGAAATTCAACGTGGACAAATGTAAAGTACTCAGTATAGGAGATGTAAACAGGGAAACCAGATACCAGATGAACAACGATGCCATAGAGAAATCCGACTGCGAGAGAGATTTAGGAGTACTGATAAGTAGGAACCTGAAGCCAAGTAAACAATGTTTTTTTGCTCGTAACAAGGCTGATAAAGTTCTTGGGTTCATACAAAGGAGTGTTAGTTACAAGACTAGCGAGGTCATCCTAAAACTGTATCTTGCGCTTGTGAGACCTCACCTGAATTACGCAGTTCAGTTCTGGTCACCGTATTACAAGATGGATATAGAATCATTGGAAAGAATTCAGAGGAGAATGACAAGACTAATCCCGGGCATTAGGAACCTTGAGTATAGAGACAGGTTAAAGCATCTTAATTTGCACTCCCTCGAGAGACATAGAGCGAGGGACGACCTGATAGAGGTGTATAAGTGGAAGTTAGGGCTAAACAAATGGGACATTACAAAGGTACTCAAACTATCCAATCAGGAGCGAACTCGTAACAATGGTTTTAAATTAGACAAATTTAGATTTAGGCGTGAAATAGGTAAACACTGGTTTGGAAACAGGGTAGTGGATGAATGGAACAAGTTACCAAATATCATCATTAACTCGAATACGCTGAATAGCTTCAAACATAGGTTGGATGCTTATATGAGCAATAGGGGTTAGGTGTAAACGGGACTGCCCAGTATGGGCCAACAGGCCCGCTGCAGTTTCCTCCATTCTTACGTTCTTATGTTAACTCTCTCCCAGATGGTGTTAGGAGGGATCTCACGTGGTGTAGGAGTTCCCTCACAGATGGTGTTATGAGGGGCATCATGTGGTGTAGTAACTCCCTCACAGATGGTGTTATGAGGGGCATCACGTGATGTAGTAGTTCCCTCACAGATGGTGTTATGAGGGGCATCACGTGGTGTAGTAACTCCCTCACAGGTGGTGTTATGAGGGGCATCACGTGGTGTAGTAACTCCCTCACAGATGGTGTTATGAGGGGCATCACGTGATGTAGTAGTTCCCTCACAGATGGTGTTATGAGGGGCATCACGTGGTGTAGTAACTCTCTCACAGATGGTGTTATGAGGGGCATCACGTGATGTAGTAGTTCCCTCACAGATAGTGTTATGAGGGGCATCACGTGGTGTAGTAATTCTCTCACAGATGGTGTTATGAGGGGCATCACGTGGTGTAGTAATTCTCTCACAGATGGTATTATGAGGGGCATCACATGGTGTAGTAATTCCCTCACAGATGATGTTATGGGGGGCCTGATGTGATGCTGTAGCAACTCATTTACTACGTTGAATCGAAGCATCATGGGGACACCACGTGGTCTGGTGTCACAGGACCTCAATCACTTAAGTGAGTGAGGTGTGGTCCCAGGCCTCCCTATCGTGAACGGATTAACACATAGCTGGTGTTGTTGAGTCTCAGGGGCAGTTAACACTGGGTACCTGGGACCTCACTGTGTGAAGGTTAACTTGGGTACGACTCAGCTGTTGCTGTTGAGTTATTTTTCATTGACTTCAGCACTGTTCACCACTGTTCACCACTATTCAACACTGGTTCCATTCTTTTCCTAAATGAAATAGTAAATTCTGGCGAGAACTTGTTGATATTTCGGTGGGGAGGAGGGTTTAGGGGAGGGAGTTGGTATGGGTCCAACATAACAGTTGACCTGGCTGCTGCCAGAGCAGCGCCAGGTACGTCTTGACCCTTTGGTGTGTGTGTGTGTGCATAAGAAGGTACAGAAGAATTTATAGCAGAAGGGTTGTAAAGTGAAGAAAGTTAGTAGTGTGGCCGAATAGTCATTTGACTTGGTATTACTGTATACTCTTAGGGGAGGTCTTCAAAACAACAATTTTAAGTACAGTTATCAACTAGTTAAATGGATGAAACGGACACGTTAATAGATCATTATATTGACGTTACTAGACAATTTCTCCCGGACATAAACATGAAATGGATACACTTCCCACCATAAGTAACTCGCCCTACGGATCACTCTGACAATGACTCACGTGTGACCTGAGGGAGGCCCAGCAGCTGGAGACTGTGACTGCAGGGCCTGGTACTGCTGAAGAGAGTGGTCCTGGAGGGCATTGGACTCTGTCTCCCGTGGGAGACTCTGCTAGCTGGAGACTCAGTGCTGGGAAGGAAAGTCCCCCTCCCGACCTCGACTTGTGACGAGTGTGACTCCATATGGCTCTAGGTTCTGTCTCGCTCTCTGTCTGACTCCTGGAAGGCGCTGTCGGGCCCTTTTATTGGAGGTCTCCGGCAGGCAGGCGTCGTTTCCTAATTATCAATAATCAGGGTGTATCAAGACAGGTGTGTTTGATCAAGTGCGTGGTCGGTAATTACCTCCCTGAGTGTGTCTGGCCAGGTGTGCTTGGTCAGGTGTCGGTGTACTGGCTGGAGGGCAGTTCCTTGAATTAACAAGATCATGTCGCCTGGTCTCCCATCACACGGGGGCGAGAACTCCCTTTTCCTTCGTGATCGTGACCTTTATTGGGTCAGGCCTTACTCTCGTTTAATTATTGCAGGGTGGGTCAGCTTAAGTGGGTGTACACCTGCTCATCTAGTTACTGTTGTGTTCTTCTCTGGACTGTAAGTTGTGGTCTGATAAACAATCATTACACCTCCCGCCAAGACCAAAGCTTCCATACCCGAGAACTGATGACATACAGTGACCACGGTAATAATATGTGCAGTATCTATCACAGCCCTTGAGGCGAAAAAGTAGCCTCATTTTTTTACAAACAATAACCGCCACCTATCAGTAGCACTTCCCTCATAGATACTGACAAGTGATCGTGGGCCCTTCGTGCCGGTGGCGAGTCCGGTGGTACATTTTACCGAGGCGTGAAAGTTCGAACGCTCGAGCTTGGCTAGCGCTCAACCGCCGTCCGGCTGACAGCGTACAGCGACATCGTTTTCGAGCGCAAATAAAATGGTTAATTAATGCCTTCCTAAAGACACCATCGACACGGGACCAGGTTTGTTCCACTCTACGATTTTTTGCGATTTTTCCACCAAGTTTGATGAAAAACGATTGTGCCGTTTCGGCTGCCCAGAACAGACACAGACAGACAGACAGACAGACAGACAGAGACACGGCTATTCCTATAGTATAATAGATATGTGTGTTTTTTCTACTGACTTGGTTTGGTATGACAAGATTCACTTTGTGTGCGTGAGTGTGTGTGTGTGTGTGTGTGTGTGTGTGTGTGTGTGTGTGTGTGTGTGATAATTATGATGTACTTATGCGTGTATGTATGTTTGTATGTATGTATGAAAAAGAAAGAGGTGTGATGAAAATTCAGTAAAATACGTAGAGGAGGAGAAGAAGAAGCGCTCGCCACCTCACTCTCCTTCCCTTCTACTTAAAAACAAATTAAAGGGTCAAGTGTAAGGTATGTCCCGTGTTAAATATTCCTGGTGTAATTCTCGCGTTGAAGCTCTGTACTTTTCGCTGAGAGAGAGAGAGAGAGAGAGAGAGAGAGAGAGAGAGAGAGAGAGAGAGAGAGAGAGAGAGAGAGAGAGCAGCTCCCTGACAATATTTTTCTGCAAGCTGAAAGTTTAGTTTCGTTATTTTTTTTAATAGATGAAATATATTTAAATTTTCATTCACACGTACATAAACATACATATTACATACGTTCACAAGCTGTATGTAAGGAAATCACACACACACACACACACACACACACACACCACCAACCTATTTTTAAGAGGGAGGGGGGGGGGGGGGGTCGGATCTTCTGCATGACGAAATGAGAGTCCAGGAACCCACACACAGAGCTGGAAGGACTGAAAGGATTTTTTTTTTTACCCTGTGATAGGATGATGAAGGCTGGAGGATGAGGCGGTATACAGAGTTGATGAAGGATGTTTTGAAGGATGCTTTGAAGGATGCACACACACACAGAAAAAAATAACTGGGTATGGAGGAGAAGGAGAGGAAGAAGAAGAAGATCTTTCATTATGGTAATACTTGACGGCAAAAATAGATTCACTCTCTCTCTCTCTCTCTCTCTGTCTCCCTGACTTTCTGTCTATGTGTGTCTCTGTCTTCGTGTCTGTCTCGTTGCCGCTGTCTACGTGTCTGTCTCTGTTTTCGTCTCTTTCCGTCTGTATCTTTGTCTCTCTGTCTACGAGTCTGTCTATATATGTCCCTTTGTCTCTCTTTTTACGTGTTTGTTTCCTTGTCCCTCTGTCTACATGTTCGTCTCTTTGTCTTCACGCCTCTGCCACTTTGCAAAGAGCACATTGTCAGGATGTAAAAGAAACCACGTTACCACGTTACATCTGGAACCAGAGGTGCGGCCAGTCTTTCCACCGCCTCAAAGCCTTCCTTGCCTCCAAGCCTGTAGTCCACCCCCGTGACTACACCTTGCCCTTCCATCTGCAAATCGACGCTAGCGGTGTCGGAGTTGGGGCTGTGCTCCTACAACCCGACCCAACCACTGATGTCCTTCACCCTGTGGCATACTACTCCGCCAAGTTGAAAAACATCAGACCAACTACTCGACCAAAGAGAAGGGGGCCCTGGCTCTGGTGTTGGCAATAAAGAAGTTTGAATGTTACCTCCAGTCTTGCCCACAAACAACCCTAGTCTTCACCGACCATAACCCACTCACGTTCATCCAAACCAACAAGACCTCCAACCAGCGAATCCTCCGCTGGGCTCTCCTCACCCAGCCCTATAATCTACAAGTCCGGCACATAAAGGGGGTGGACAACATGATTGCGGACTCCTTATCCCGAGCTCCAGTGGAAATGCAGCAGCTACTCTCCAGACGCACCAGGTGATCACCTCCTTCGAGCCCGCGCTACGGAGGTCTTTGGAGGGGGGGTGAGTTACGAACCACGCCACCAATTGTCATGATCTACCTACCCAGCACTACGAACCACGCCATCTATTGTCCTGATCTACCTACCCAGCACCACGAGCAACGCCATCTAGGGACGGAACACGAGTATGACTAGTCTTAGTTACCACTCCGGGGTTTCCCTTCTCCATATCCTGGTTGTTGCGTCACCTCCTATAAGTCTTCTTCATCAGCTCCAGTTCGATGAGAGGGAGTTCACTCTGGGAAGTGACCACAGGATCACCTATCCTGGAAACCTTCGGCACAGTGACTACCTACCGTCTTCTACAATACTCAGCCTTACTCGTCAGCCATCTCAGCTCCGCACTTAAGTATTTGTAATCTTATATTGCCTCCCCACCTCCACCTTGCTTCACGATTGTCTTATGTTGTATAAATATGTATATACTGTTAATGTTTAGGTTAAGTATGGTTAAGGGTAATTTATAGAAAGCTGAATATTTTGTTAAGGAATTTATGGTACTTTATTATACACAACAAAAACTCGCATCCTTTGTCTACCCTTTTATAGTCCGATTGTCTTTGTTTTTTTATTGTTGTTGCCTGTTGGGATCTGGGTAGACTTTTAACTATATTCTAAATCCCTAACTCGTAACAAAACAAAGACCACGTGACTTAGATGTAAGCAAATCACGTTACCAGGATGTAAACAAACAAGTCAGTCATTTATTACAAGCATATAATTCTCTCTCTACACACACACACACACACACACACACACACACACACACACTTATTAGACTCCTCCTTGGGGGAATTACAGCGTCAACACAGCTTAGTTTAACTTGCTGACTCATGGTGATTATGCACAAAACATTTTCTCAGAGGGGAAGAAATATTTTGTGTAGGTAATTTTGTGTGTTAAGACAAGTACGAGAAATAGATATGCATATTTAGTTAATGTGAAGATTAGTTAACCTAACCTAACCCCTAATCTTATTTCATCTGAAGATTAACCACCCTAACCTAACTTAACCTAGCTCACTCTTTAACCCAACCTAACCTAACACGACAGCCAAGAAGCCAGAGAACCCGTGATTTTCTTAGTTTTCTATTCTCTAGTGCATTCACACCCCTCCAACAAGCACCCCACACTCCTCCAATAACACCCCCCCTTCCTTACCCTCCAACACCCCTCCTTCCCCAACATCCACCATTTCGCCTCCTCTCCAACACTCCCCCACCCCTTACCCTCCCTACCACACCACACCTTCAAGCTCAATTAGAACCAAGGTAAAGCAACAATATTCCACCCAAACAAGGCCAATGCTGAATACGTGACCACCACCATACCACCCTGCATGTTTGGACTATTCATGCAAGCAACCAAGCCCATACCAGAATAACCCATGCTTGTTAAAAAAAAAAAAAACCCACACCTTTCAACCCCCTTCCCCATGGGTTTCTTTCGGTATGGGTTTGTTTTTGTTTAAGGTAAGAAAATCCCCGGGTACTAAAGAAAGAGTTGGTAGTACTACAGGTGAATGAGGTGTCGTAAGGGGTTACACTTATACACGTGTCGGTGATTGACTCATGTAAGACCCAGACATATACTGTTGAGTGTCGAGTGTCAATAAATTTACTCTCTCTCTCTCTCTCTCTCTTTTTCTTTATTCTCTCTCCGTATTCCCTCTTTCAGATGGAGACAGATAGAGTAGAGAGAGAGAGAGAGAGAGAGAGAGAGAGAGAGAGAGAGAGAGAGAGAGAGAGAGAGAGAGAGAGTATATCTTACGAATAAAGAACTTCTCCCGGGAGTATTTGGGTCACAATGCACCTTCAGGTAATACTCTTGGAGACAGGTAAAGGTAATGTTCAGAGCCTCTAATTACTGTGACGTTACAACCTCTAATATTCTTGA
The DNA here is from genome assembly GCA_958450375.1 of Homarus gammarus. Classification (NCBI taxonomy): domain Eukaryota; kingdom Metazoa; phylum Arthropoda; class Malacostraca; order Decapoda; family Nephropidae; genus Homarus; species Homarus gammarus. The sequence continues at coordinate 961,022 of CAUDMG010002128.1, read as the reverse complement.
TATAAGCGTTTTTTTTGTGTGTTTAGTTATGTGAGGTATATTGTAGTAGTGTGTGTGTGTGTGTGTGTGTGTGTGTGTGTGTGTGTGTGTGTGTGTGTGTGTGAAATTGTCTCGTTTAATAATTGTTAAACAAAATAAAATAACGTGGTCAGCTGCTATTAGTAAAAAAAAATCACGTGGTCAGCTGTTATTAGTAAACAAAACAAAATCACGTGGCCATCTGCTATTAATAAAAAAAAAACAAAATCACGTGGTCAGCTGTTATTAGTAAAAAACAAAATCACGTGGTTTATGGATAATTTAGGTACGACAGAAATCTCCTTCAACTACACAGCATCTCTGGCAAGTTAATTCTAGTGGTAAATTGAGAAATATTACCGTGTCAGCTTGATGTACGGCCATCACTCACACACACACACACACATTATTTAAGACATATTTCAAGTGAGAGAGACATGCCACATTCAGATGACCACGAATCAAACTCTCGCTTCGTTAGTGCGCATGCGTAGGAGTTTCAGTGCGCATGCGTGGGTGTTCGAGATGTAAACATAAAGATGGATTATACTAGTGAGGTTAAGGAAGGTGTTATTATGGCTAATTAACGACTACAGCTCACCTGTGTAAAGACCGGGATGACGTAGAGGTAGCTTAATAATAACAGGTATAAACAGGTAAGGATAGAACATAGTTTTCAGCATTCAAACTACAACAGCAACAACGCTAAAAGACGCTATAGGTAACAGCCCAAAACACCTTCCATTTAACAGCTAAAGACAAAAAAGAATGCAGATATAGCTTCATTATCACAGCTATGACATGCAAAAACACTAACAGCTAAACTCCCCCAAGACACCTGGCATAGACTATCTGGAGTTTTAGCTGTGAATAACAACACGTCAAATCAACTTCCACACGACAGCTAAAAGCATAAACTTCTCCCTCATTACAACTATGAATAACAAGGTGGTAAAAAAAGGTCAATAGTTTACTGAGGTGTTTTGGGTTAATGAATTGTTGAGAGTGAGGCGGGGAGTCTGCACCTTCACGGTCAGTTTAACGAGGTCATTTGTACACGTCAGAGCCACCTAGCGGCCACGTCTGTATTAAGGCTGGGCTGGTGGACGTAAATCAAACGGGAGAGAGAGAGAGAGAGAGAGAGAGAGAGAGAGAAATCATGTACGTAGTGTTAAGAGTCTTTGCGACACTTCCTGCTTGACGTAAAGAGCTGAGAGTTTCACTACAGCTTTAACAACTCCCAGCACATCTCATCGACTGGGTCTCCGGCGCTGTCAGCTAGCCCAGTCTGTCAGCTACACCTAGTCTGTCAGCTACCCCAGTCTGTCGGCTACCCCAGTCTGTCAGCTAGCCCAGTCTGTCAGCTACCCTAATGTCAGCTACCCTAGTCTGTCAGCCAGCCCAGTCTGTCAGCTACCCTAGTCTGTCAGCTAGCCCAGTCAGTCAGCTAGCCCAGTCAGTCAGCCAGCCAGTCAGTCATTCAGTCAGTCAGTCAGTCAGTCAGCCAGCCAGCCAGCCAGCCAGCAGTCCCATTCCCGACATTCCCCTCTCTCAAAAAGTCTTGCGCGTCGTTTCAAGAATCACAAAATATCGCTCCTGAACGATTTAAGCCAATTAGCCAGACTCGCTATTTTGTATTCCTCGTGGCGCCGCCTGTTGCAGCTCACACGTCGTACCGGACCGTAAATTCTCTTAATCACTGTGGCCAGCTGAGGCGCCCGGCCGGTATATCCTACGCCCGCCACCGTGACCAACCATCCAATCACGGAAGACCAAAACAAAACGATAATTTAATGGAACCGACGATGGTATTTTGTGCATGCGTGTGTTGGGGTGTAAGAGAGTTTGTTGTGGTTTCAGTTATTGATTGACTATGAAAAATAATGTAAGTGAATTGAGAGAGAGAGAGAGAGAGAGAGAGAGAGTCATTCTAACTCACTCTCCACGAAAAACTCATCTTTTTGACCTATTTTCAGGAATTTGCAATTAAATCCGGATCACAACACAGCGAATAATGAAATAGGTTGTGAAGCGGATACACAGTTACCCCTTCCCCCCCTCTTACACCTTCCTCCCCATCTTACCCTTCCCTCCTCTAACCCTTCCCCCTCTTACCCTTCACACACACACACACACACACACACACACACACACACATGTACGTCCGGATATAAACTCTTCCTGTTTACCCTTTCCCACATATCCCCTACCTTTTCCTTTCCCACATCTCCCTCCCACCCATACCACCTTCATCCTCTTCTCCTCCTTTCCTTCCTGCAACATTCTCCTTTCTTCCCTTCGCTTCCTCTCCTCTTCCTTCCTTCTGTCTATCCCGTCTTCTCATATTTCTCATTTTCCTCCTCTCCTCCTCCCCCTGCTACCCCTGTCTCCCTCTGCTGCCCCTGTCTCCCCCTGCTACCCCTTGTCTCCTCCTGCTGCCCCAATCTCCCCCTGCTACCCCTGTCTCCCCTGCTGCCCCTGTCTCCCCTGCTGCCCCTGTATCCCCCTGCTGCCCCTGTATCCCCCTGCTGCCCCTGTCTCCCCCTGCTACCCCTATCTCCCCCTGCTGCCCCTGTCTCCCCCTGCTGCCCCTGTCTCCCCCAGCTGCCCCAATCTCCTCCTGCTACCCCTGTCTCCCCCTGCTGTCTCTGCCACATGTTCCTGTACGGCTCAACTGTCAGCAAAGTCAGATACAGTAACCCAAATTATATTACAAAACAAAAGCGAAAATACAGGTACAGTAATTCCTACCAGAGATCTCACTTACAAAAACAAGTACAGATCTAGGTATAAAGTCCAGTCCCCTTCACTAGTGCGTTTACAGGGACTAGTCATATAAACATTCCACAAATCATTACCTGTGAGATATTTGTTTTAATATTGTTTTAATTTGATTCCATAGTGTGTTTACTACTGTGAGTTTCCTTCGGTAGAATGCAAACAAACACAATGGTGCCACACTGCACAGAACCTGACGAGTCTCTGTGAACGCACTAGTGAAGGGGACTGTACGTGAAAAGTAATTCCTATCGGAGTATTAATCTAATCAGTAATGCCAGTAAAGGTATAAACTCAGGTGTAAAGAATAAAAAAAAGTAATACTCAGCCAAGGAATAATTAACAAGAGGTATATATTCGTTCCCGTGTGAGTAATCGTGTTCGCGTGTCTGTGTAAATGACTAAAGTGTTCTTTGTGGGGAGGAAACACACATTTGCACCACTGTTAAGTATCTAAGTATACCTGCAAAGTGTACTTATGATTTCTTAGGAGTTTTGCTTACTTGAGTGAACTTAGGATCTCCTGAAGATTAGGCACCCGCTTCATTTCACCTAATGATCAAATACCCTTATGATAACCTAACCTAACCTAACCTAACCTAACCTAACCTAACCTAACCTAATTTAACATAACATAATATAACCTTATCTAAACTAACATAACCAAACATATAATAACCTAACTTAACCAGACCTACAGTAATCTAACCTAACACCTTGTCACAGTAAACTAACCGCATCAATAAATATACCTACATGTGTGTGTGTGTGTGTGTGTGTGTGTGTGTGTTATGGTCTAAGTCAGGTGCGTGTATAAAGCAATCATGAGTTCGTGACAGTTCAGTTTGATGTAAGTTGAATTAAAACCTTATTTTTTCAAACTAACCTTATTTAACCTAACCTAACCTAATTTAACCTAACCTAGCCTTACCTAACCTAACCTAACCTAACCTAACCTAATTTAACCTAACCTAACCTAACCTAACCTAACCTAACCTCAGTGACTGTATCATCATTATAAAGGATTGCATACTAGAAGAACCTAAACTAAAACGTGACTTTGCAAAAATGCCTTATGCCAATGTTGCAACAAGCAGACAGGCAAGCAGGCACGAGAGGAAAATGCTTGCATATTGATACTGCAACGCCTCCGTGCCCAAGCTCATACTCCTATATTGAATCTATGCAGTAAAAGACTATCATATGCGCGCCGCGGCTGAATTTGCATAAATATTAATATTTTCCGGGGTGGGAGACGGGTTATTAAATGGAGGGGAGGGGGGGGGACCCTTCCTTATGGTGGTGGTGATAAGGTGGGTGAGTGGGTGGGTGAGTAGGTGGGTGAGTGGGTGGGTGGGTGAGTAGGTGGGTGAGTGGGTGGGTGGGTGAGTAGGTGGGTGAGTGGGTGGGTGGGTGGGTGAGTAGGTGGGTGAGTGGGTGGGTGAGTAGGTGGGTGAGTGGGTGGGTGAGTAGGTAGGTGAGTGGATGTGTGTGTATGTGTGTGTGTGTGTGTGTGTGTGTGTATAAACCCAGACAATATTAAATGAATAACTTTACTCAACAACGCCTCAGTATATATATATATTTGGGAGGTCATTAATTTATTCATTCAGATGCGTCGGCGTGAAAATAACCTAATACAACGCAAGTCACTCAGATGAATAAATGCAGTTGGGATATTATTCATAAATTCACTCATATGAATACGTGAGGACAGTGCCGGCCATGTGTGTGTTGTATTGGCCATGTGTGTGTTGTATTGGCCATGGTGTTGTGATGGCCATGGTGTTGTATTGGCCATGGTGTTGTATTGGCCATGGTGTTGTATTGGCCATGTGTGTGTTGTATTGGCCATGTGTGTGTTGTATTGGCCATGTGTGTGTTGTATTGGCCATGTGTGTGTTGTATTGGCCATGGTGTTGTATTGGCCATGGTGTTGTATTGGCCATGATGGTGTTGTATTGGCCATGTGTGTGTTGTATTGGCCATGTGTGTGTTGTATTGGCCATGTGTGTGTTGTATTGGCCATGGTGTTGTATTGGCCATGGTGTTGTATTGGCCATGGTGTTGTATTGGCCATGGTGTTGTATTGGCCATGGTGTTGTGTTGGCCATGGTGTTGTATTGGCCATGGTGTTGTATTGGCCATGGTGTTGTATTGGCCATGGTGTTGTATTGGCCATGGTGTTGTATTGACCATGGTGTTGTGTTGGCCATGGTGTTGTGTTGGCCATGGTGTTGTATTGGCCATGGTGCTGTATTGGCCATGGTGTTGTATTGACCATGGTGTTGTGTTGGCCATGGTGTTGTGTTGGCCATGGTGTTGTGTTGGCCATGGTGTTGTGTTGGCCATGGTGTTGTATTGACCATGGTGTTGTATTGGCCATGGTGTTGTATTGGCCATGGTGTTGTATTGGCCATGGTGTTGTATTGGCCATGGTGTTGTATTGGCCATGGTGTTGTGTTGGCATTTCAGGTGTGAGTTAAGATTAATTAATGTATTTCTGTAATCACAGGTAATACCACTGTACCTGTAATTATAATTGTTCCTGTTTCTGTACCTTGAGCTGTACTTGTAACTGTACCTGTAAATTTAACTATACCTGTAGTTGTATTTATTAATGTACCTGTTCCAACACCTGTACTTGTAGCTGTATTTACACCTGTAGTTGTTTATGTACCGAATTAATTACAGTAAGTTGGTGGACTGGTTGATGCGATACAGAAAGCTAAGGTTATAGACGATTAGTAATGTCTTATAAGAGGTATATATAAAGACAGTTATTTATTACTGTCATGGTATAGTCTGTCTGTCTGTCTGTCTGTCTGTCTGTCTGTCTGTCTGTCTTTTGGCTAAGGTTGTTATTGGAAGTGTATGCTATCAAAATTTAAAAAGAGTGTGTGTGTGTGTGTGTGTGTGTGTGTGTGTGTGTGTGAGAGAGAGAATTAAATAAACAATATTTCCCTCTATTAGCATATAAATGACGACACGCACAGTTGCCTATAACAAAACATATAACAAATTAATTATACCAACAATTATACACATATCTGCCTATAACACCTTATACTTCTCTGCTTATGAAACTATATACACAAATATATACATTACTGCCCATATCAGTGTATAAAAACTATATATATCGCCTTTATCACATTGTTAACATATGTGGTCGACTGTTTTCATGACTCGGCCGAATGTATTAGTGAAATGAGACGACCCAAAA
>CAUDMG010002128.1:930000-950000 GCA_958450375.1 Homarus gammarus | reverse complement strand
GTCTGTCTATCTGGCTCTGTCTGTCTGTCTATCTGGCTGTGTCTGTCTGTCTATCTGGCTGTGTCTGTCTGTCTATCTGGCTGTCTGTCTGTCTGTCTGTCTGGCTGTGTCTGTCTGTCTGTGTGTCTGTCTACATGGCTGTGTGTCTGGTTGGCTGTGTGTCTGTCTGTCTAATGGCTGTGTGTCTGGTTGGCTGTGTGTCTGTCTGTCTACCTGGCTGGCTGTGTGTCTGTCTATCTGGCTGTGTATGTCTGTCTACCTGGCTGTGTGTCTGTCTATCTGGCTCTGTCTGTCTGCCTATCTGGCTGTGTCTGTCTGTCTGTCTGGCTGTCTGTCTGTCTGTCTGGCTGTGTCTGTCTGTCTGTCTGTCTGTCTGTCTGGCTGTGTGTCTGTCTGTCTATCTGGCTGTGTGTGTGTGTGTGTGTGTGTGTGTGTGTGTTGAAGCAAAGTGTCGGATTCCTCTCAATTATATATTGTTATTTATGCGAGAGAGAGAGAGAGAGAGAGAGAGAGAGAGAGAGAGAGAGAGAGAGAATGTATGTATGTATGTATGTATGTATGTATGTAGGTATGTATGTCCAGTGCAATATGCATGGACGAATATATTAATATACACATAAATAATCCCTTGACAAATATGACAAGCAGACCTTAAATCCGTATTATATAACAGTACCGTATTATATAACAGTAACGTATTATATAACAGTAACGTATTATATAACAATACCGTATTATATAACAGTACCGTATTATATAGCAGTACCGTATTATATAGCAGTACCGTATTATATAACAGTACCGTATTATAGAACAGTACCGTATTATATAACAGTAACGTATTATATAGCAGTAACGTATTATATAGCAGTACCGTATTATATAACAGTACCGTATTATATAACAGTACTGTATTATATAACAGTACCGTATTATATAACAGTACCGTATTATATAACAGTACCGTATTATATAACAGTACCGTATTATATAACAGTAACGTATTATATAGCAGTACCGTATTATATAACAGTACCGTATTATATAGCAGTACCGTATTATAGAACAGTACCGTATTATATAACAGTACCGTATTATATAGCAGTACCGTATTATATAACAGTACCGTATTATATAACAGTACCGTATTATATAACAGTACCGTATTATATAACAGTACCGTATTATATAGCAGTACCGTATTATATAACAGTACCGTATTATATAACAGTACCGTATTATATAACAGTACCGTATTATATAACAGTAACGTATTATATAGCAGTACCGTATTATATAACAGTACCGTATTATATAACAGTACCGTATTATATAACAGTACCGTATTATATAACAGTACCGTATTATATAACAGTACCGTATTATATAACAGTACCGTATTATATAACAGTACCGTATTATATAGCAGTACCGTATTATATAGCAGTACCGTATTATATAACAGTACCGTATTATATAACAGTACCGTATTATATAGCAGTACCGTATTATATAACAGTACCGTATTATATAACAGTACCGTATTATATAACAGTACCGTATTATATAACAATACCGTATTATATAACAGTACTGTATTATATAACAGTACCGTATTATATAACAGTACCGTATTATATAACAGTACCGTATTATATAACAGTACCGTATTATATAACAGTACTGTATTATATAACAGTACCGTATTATATAACAGTACCGTATTATATAACAGTACCGTATTATATAACAATACCGTATTATATAACAGTACCGTATTATATAACAATACCGTATTATATAACAGTACCGTATTATATAACAGTACCGTATTATATAACAATACCGTATTATATAACAGTACCGTATTATATAACAATACCGTATTATATAACAGTACCGTATTATATAACAGTACCGTATTATATAACAGTACCGTATTATATAACAGTACTGTATTATATAACAGTACCGTATTATGTAAGTGTACCGTGTTAATTTTTCATGTTCAGTTTTATTCGTTTTTTTTTTATTAGGGTGTCTGTCTGTCTGTCTGTCTGTCTGTCTGTCTGTTTTGTTTTCTGTCTGTGTGTTTGTTACCGTCCCCCAATTTCTGTCTGTACCTATCTGTTTCTTTGTCTGTCTGATTTTTCCGCAATATCTGTCTGTATTTGCTGTTTATCTGTCTGTTTCTGTCTATGTCTTTCACTCTCTATCTCTTCTTCTGTCTGTTTGTCTATATTTCTGGGTGTGTATGTGTGTGTGTGTGTGTGTGTGTGTGTATATCTACCTGTCTGTGTGGCTGTGTCTGGTTGGCTCTGTGTTTGTATCTACCTGTCTGTATGGCTCTGTGTCTAGTTGACTCTATAAGTCTGTCTGTCTGTCTGTCTGGGTGACTGGTTGGCTCTCTGTCTGTCTGTCTGTCTGTCTGTGTTTTATCGACCAGAAAAGTTAGATACAAAATATATCAAATTCTTAATGACTCAACTTAAAGGAGCTTTGGCAGGTGAAGCGAGCTACGAGGTTACTGAGGTCTTCAGGTGAGACCTCTTGGGGGCAGGAGGGTGAGGGGGTTGAAGGGGGAAGGATCAGGGGGGAAGGGGTAAGGGGAGAAGGGAGGCGAGAAGTGGAAAGAAGGAAGGTAGAGTAGGGGGAAATGAAGGGTGAGGAGAAGGGGTGAAGGGAGAAAAGGGTAAGAGGAGGGGGAAGATGGAAGGAGGATGGGTGAGGGGAGGTGAGGTGAGGAGGTTTAAGATATCAAATGTAGGTAATTCATAGGATCACACACACACACACACACACACACACACACACACACACACACACACACACACACACCAACCTGGTCTCATGGCTCACTGATGTCTTGAGTGAGTGTCGTCAGGCAGTCAGGTACCAGGGTTCTGTCTCCACTTTCCAACACCTCACCTGCGGTGTTCCCCAGGGGACCAAGATGGGACCACTGTGCTTCCTGATCCTGATCAGCGACGCTCCATCGGACACCTCACAGGTGGAAGTACGTGGATGACTGCACTGTAGGGGTTACGGTGGACAACACCTCACCGGACTACTCATCGCTACAAGGCACCCTGGACAGGCTACAGACATGGACTACGGAGAACAAGGTCACCATCAACCACGCCAAAACCGTAGTCATGCACACCAATACCGCCAGCACTCCAGTCCAAGCTCCAGCAGTCACAGTGGGTGCCCATCCTCTCCAATCAGTACAGTCTGCCAAACTCCTGGGTGTTACCATAGACCACAAACTTGACTGGAAGGCCCATGTAAACAACACAATCAAGGCAGCCTCATACTGACTCTACATGCTACGACCACTTAGGTCACTTGGGGCACCCAAGCCAGAGCTGAGGACTATCTACAACGCAATTATTCTCCCCAAACTAACGTATACGTCACCAGCCTGGTCGTCTTCTCTCAACTCTACCCAACAACGTCAGCTAGAGAAGGCACAGAAAAGGGCCTGCAGAATCATGCTCGGCGCAGACTACTCCGACTACAACAACGCTCTCTCCACCCTGGAAATGCCATACCTCAGTGACCTTCACCACCAAGCACTAGCAAGGTTTGGCAGTGGACTACTGCACCATCCTTTTCATCGCCACTTCCTGCCACAGGCAGTCCCTCGCCCACCTCGCGCAGTCCGCCACTACAACAAAATTCAGCCCATAAGAGCCCGCACTGATAGATATAAGAATAGCACCATCCCATCTATTGTTAAAATAATAAACAACTCCTGATTTATGTACTGTACAGCCCTGTAAATGTATTCAACGTATATTATATCATTATGTCTAAATCAAATGTAAGTTTGTATATTTTCAGCCACCGGCTGCAACTCCATTAATAAACCGTTTATCATTATCATTATTATTTTACAATCACTACACCTACAATATCACAATCCTCCCACCGCCTCTCTCTCTCACAACCCAACATTGGTAACCACTTAGACACACTGTAAACAGAAGTGGGTGATGGACCTGACATATTGTACTGCACGAGAGCCATAGTATAGTGGTGTAATGGTAGGGGGGTCGACAAGGGTTATAATTAGTGGTGTAGCTATGGTGTGCTGTGTGTTGCTGTGTGTTGGTGTGTGTTGTGTTGGTGTGTGTTGCTGTGTGTTGTGTTGGTGTGTTGTGTTGGTGTGTGTTGCTGTGTGTTGGTGTGTGTTGCTGTGTGTTGGTGTGTGTTGCTGTGTGTTGTGTTGCTGTGTGTTGTGTTGCTGTGTGTTGTGTTGGTGTGTGTTGGTGTGTGTTGCTGTGTGTTGGTGTGTGTTGGTGTGTGTTGTGTTGGTGTGTTGGTGTGTGTTGCTGTGTGTTGTGTTGCTGTGTGTTGTGTTGGTGTGTGTTGTGTTGCTGTGTGTTGGTGTGTGTTATGTTGGTGTGTGTTGCTGTGTGTTGGTGTGTGTTGTGTTGGTGTGTGTTGTGTTGGTGTGTGTTGTGTTGGTGTGTGTTGTGTTGGTGTGTGTTGTGTTGGTGTGTGTTGTGTTGGTGTGTGTTGGTGTGTGTTGTGTTGGTGTGTTGGTGTGTGTTGTGTTGGTGTGTGTTGTGTTGGTGTGTTGGTGTCGCCGGGTAACTTGATACCCCCGATACTCGATCATATGATACCCTGATACCAACTGTCTCTGTCTTTCTGTCATCTGGCACAATAAAACCGTCACTTGGAAAAAGCGTCCCAATTAAGCGGACTTAAATCTGATCCATCCCAATTGCCCTGACCGACTTAATCAAGTAAGGTCAATATTAACCGGATTAAATAGCAGAGTCTCTTCTGTTTCCGTGTTGTAAATAGGCAATTCCCTATTAATCCCTCGTGTGGTCCACCTCGCCTTCAATCTTCCAATTACAACAACAAAATTGAGACCTGAGTTGGGAGTTGTATGTTTTAGAATGGTGGGTTTTTTTAGGAGGGGGGGGGGGAAGGGGGGAGGGGGGGGGAGGGGGCGTATAAATTCGAGTTTTATCGGTTGGTTCCAATGCTCTCTCTCTCTCTCTCAGTAATTAATATTGTTTTGTTGATTCAATATTGAGCGACAACAGGTGAACGAGATTTAAATTCTAATGAGATTTACCTTTAAATTTTAACATACATACATACATACATACATACATACAATACATACATACATACAATGCTATATATACATACATACATACATACATACAATACATACATACAATACAATACATACATACATACATACATACATACATACATACCATCCTGCTAACTACTGTACGTATATCCTCGTTTGTATGAATGAGTATACAAACGTTCATACACCCAGAGGAACTATGTATTTATATAACGTATATGTAAAACAAGTTAGTATATATGTGATAAAAACAACAAAAGAGTTAATACATATATACATACAGAGACAAAACACATTATGTATATTTTATCTGTATATATGTATAATTGTTTACAAAAGATATACATATTTAGGTTCCATGAAATTATTTTTTTTTTCAATAGTGACTCAAAATAATATAGAAATAATTGATAAGAACAGAAACGATAATGTGTTTGGGAATAGGTCTATAAGTCTCCCTCGTGTGGTGTAATAATTATCAGTCAAGTCAGTTAGGAGGAGTTAATATGAGTTGGTTTATTTGACAACTATAAATACTCTCTCTCTCTCTCTCTCTCTCTCTCTCTCTCTCTCTCTCTCTCTCTATTTCTCCCACCTATTTCCCTCCTCCCCATTACTCTATTTTACCCTATTTCCCTTCTATAATGTAAATAGCAACACAAATAGGAATAAGCCAACGTAGTGAACCCTCCATATAACGGACTTCTCTCTCCATATAGTCCGTTAGATGGGAGTTTCACAACGGACCCTCGATATAACGGACTTTCATCACTAAATCGTTCGCTAGATGGAGTTTCACAACGGACCCTCGATATAAAGGACTTTCATCACTAAATCGTTCGCTAGATAAGGGTTTCACAAGTAACGGACCCTTGAAATAACGGACTTTCCTCTACATAGTACGTTAAATAGAGTTTTCACTGTATCTACGGACGAAAGAGGAACAGTTCATCTTTTAACACCATTTTAAAAACCAAATTAATGTAGTTAGTTAAGTGAATCAGTTACATACGTTCTTACAGTACGAGCTATGGGAATATTTACATTACGAACCTTTAAGAATCTGTCTATCTGTCTGTAGTAAATGAGACAGACTTAACATGAGAACTTCTGGTATTATCTTGACCACCCAACGTTCAGACAGTTACCTTCACTTCCACTAGAAATAACTTGTTTTTCACTTTTATCCTAATTGGGAAAGAATTAGGTCAGAGAATTTGATAATAATCTCTCTTCCTCCCTCTCCCCCCTTTACCAGTCTCTCTCCCTCTTTCCCTCCCTTGATTTCCTTCCCTTTCTTCACCTCTCTCCCTTCTTCCCTCTTCCCCTCCCTCTCCCTCCTTCCCATCATCAAATTTTTCACTGTTAATTCTACTACACCTGTCCATTCCTTTCTTCTAAATTACCTACTTTGTATAATGACCTAGAGAGAGAGAGAGAGAGAGAGAGAGAGAGAGAGAGAGAGAGAGAGAGAGAGAGAGAGAGAGAGAGAGAGAGAGAGAGAGAGAGAGAGAGAGAGGAGAAAAATGAGAGAGGAGGGAGATAAGAAAAATTAAACGATGATATACAGGTGGTAGAAGGAGAGGAGAGGAGAGGAGAGGGGAGGATGGAGAGAAGAGAGAGGGGGGGGAGGGTGAGAGGTGAGAGGGAAGGGTAGGGAGAGATGAGAGGTGAGATGGTTGGGTAGAGAGGGGAGAGGGGAGGGAAATGAGAGAGGGGAAAACAAAGAGAGGGAGGGAAGGAGGGAGGGGGAGAGGAAAGGGGTCGACTGGTCCTTTAGGAGACGAAATTTTAATCACTCTGCTCCAATTAGCATCCAGGGAGACACTGATTGGTTATTAGCCATCCCACAAACCTCGTTCCTCGCCCCTTATTGGCTAATACTAGGGTTGCTTCACGTTGATTGGTTGACAAAGTAGGGAGGGTATTAAGAATTTGCTCCACGCTGATTGGTCGAGAACGCGTTGGGGGATTAAGTGTTTCACCTCTCTGATTGGCAGATGGAGGCCGGAAAGGATTACTACTTGTTTACGGTGATTGGCTAAAGAAAAGACTTAGTTTTAGGATATTCCACGGCGATATGAGATATGAGATAGATAGATAGATAGATAGATGGATAGATAGACAGAGAAGAGAGATAGATACATACATAAACAACTAACAAAACCGACACTGCACACGACCGTCCACACTTCCCCAAACTGTAAAATAAGGTAACCATTTAACAACTAAACCAACAACTAATACCATGAGATCGAACCAACGACCTTCAACACAAAACGAGTACAGTATCCACTCATCCACCTCACCTTGACTAACCTGTATCATAAGTTAATGTTAATTATATCACCTATCCACACCTGATACAGAATCTCGTATGATAATTGTCTTTCTTTAATAACAACATTGAGTGAATGGAACTCAGTATTGGTGTATTAATATTGATAATGTGATTTAGGTGTAGATGAAATATTTAGTTGTGAATTATGTTCGTACTGAGGTGGGTGGGTGGGTGGGTGGGTGGGTGGGTGGGATGGGGCAAGTGAAATAAAGCAAACTGATGATAAACTTAGGTTATAAACTTCTTGAGGAAGGAGGAGGAAGAAGAAGAGGAAAATGAAGAAAGGGAGAGGAGGAAGAAGGAGGAGGAGGAGGAACAAGAAGAGGAAAGGAAAACAGGGAGAAGAGGAGGAAGAGGAAGAAGAAGAGGAAGAGGAGAAATAACAGGAACAGGACAATAAAAAAAACACACACACACACACACACACGCACACACACACACACACACTTATTATCTGCCTTTAATCTTCGTCTCCAACACTCAGTTAACACAACAAGTAAGGCTCCAAGTACAGCAACACAAAGCTTCAAGTAAAACACAGCTCAAGCTTCAAGCGTTTATCTTTCAGCTTTAAGAAGACGAAGCTTAGACATAACATGCGGTGTTTGTACTACTAACAAAATTTATGCTGAGTATTAAAAATGATATTTGGTAACTTGTTCCACTCATCCACTACTCTAATTCCAAACCAGTGTTTACCTATTTCGCGCCTAAATCTAAATTTCTCAAATATAAAACCATTGTTATTAGTTCGCTCCTGGTTGGATAGTTTGAGTACCTTTGTTATGTCCCCTTTGTTCAGCCCTGACTTCCATTTATACACCTCTATCAGGTCGCCCCTCACTCTACGTCTCTCGAGGGAGTGCAAATTAAGATGCTTTAACCTGTCTCTGTACTCAAGGTTCCTAATGCCCGGGATTAGTCTTGTCATTCTCCCCTGAATTCTTTCCAAGGATTCTATATCCATTCTGTAATACGGTGACCAGAATTGAACTGCATAATCCAAGTGAGGTCTCACAAGCGCAAGATACAGTTTTCAGGTGACCTCGCTAGTCTTGTAACTAACACTCCTTTGTATGAACCCAAGTACTTTATTAGCTTTGTTTCGAACAAATACACATTGTTTACTTGGCTTAAGATTCCTACTTATCATTACTCCTAAATCTCTCTCGCAGTCGGATTTCTCAATGGCATCGTTGTTCATCTGGTATCTGGTTTCCCAGTTTACATCTCCTATACTGAGTACTTTACATTTGTCCACATTGAATTTCATCTGCCATTTTTCAGACCATTCGAAAAATTTGTTTAGATCTTCCTGTAGTTTTGCAGAGTCCTCGTCAGATTTAATTACACGTCCTATTTTAGTGTCATAAGCAAATTTACTTATGTTGCTGTCTACGCCGATATCTATGTCGTTTATGTATGTAATAAATAATAATGGTCCAAGTACTAAGCCTTGCGGAACTCTACTAGTGACGTTGTTCCAATGGGATTTAGTGTGGTTAATGCTCACTCGCTGTCCTGTAACCACGCCGTAATCCATTTTAGAATATCACCTTTAATGCCATGAGCCTCCACTTTTCTTATTAGTCTTTCGTGGGGGACTCTGTCGAAGGCTTTGCTAAAGTCGAGATATACCACATCATAATTGTGCCCCTCGTCCACTGATTCGAAAACTGATGAAAAGAATGTTAATAGATTAGTTAGACATGAATGCCCACTTGTGAAGCCATGTTGGGAATCATTGATCAACTTGTGCTTTTCCAGGTGATTTCGAATAGAGTTTGAAATTATTGCTTCCAGTAGTTTGCCTACAATTGATGTTAGACTGATTGGGCGGTAGTTAGAGGATAGTGATCTATCTCCCTTCTTGAAAATCGGTATTACATTCGCTATTCTCCAGGATTGTGGTACTACAACCGTTTTTAAGGACATGTTAAACAACTTTGCGAAGGGCATACTAAGCTCTTTCTTACATTCCTTTAATACTCTGGCAAATATCTCATCGGGACCTAGTGACTAATGAGGCTTTAGTTTGTCTATTTGCTTACTAACATCGTTACTAGTCACTAGTATCTCGCTTAATTTGTTTTCTTCCCTATCTCTGTATAGAGTCGGAGCTTCTGGAATCATTTTTAAATTTTTGGTGGTGAAAACTGTTGAAAAATATTTATTCAGATTATTGCTCATTTCTCCGTCGTTATCAGTGAGCTCGCCGGTATCTGACTGTATTGGTCCAATCTTTTCTCGTGTTTTAGTTTGATACATTTGATAGAATCCCTTGGGGTTTGACTTTGCCTCCCTTGCTATCTTCAGCTCATTATTCCTCTTGGCTTTTCTTATCTCGGTCTTAACCCTACCGGCCAATACCTTATAGTAATCTCGGAGGTAAACTTCACCACGATTTATTCTCCTACCTATAACCTTTCTTTGTCCAATAATGTTCTTTAAATAATTATTTATCCATTTAGGGTCATTGTTGTTTGATCTGAGTTTTTTGTATGGTATGTTCTGCCTTTGTGCATGAATTAAGTCATTATTTAAATTGTCGTGGAACTCAGCAACCTCAGATCTCGTTATTAGGTCAATCTCAATCGTCAGGTCTCCGAGTAGGGTGAAGGCGCTCTCTGTGGATACACTGAGTGAGGTCACCTCATGTGAGGTCATGTAGTTCACCCCCAAGCGTAATACCCCCTCTCTCAACTGCCTCTTCAAACTATCAAAGTTTACCCTTCTGAAATCTGGGACTATAGTAGAATTTTCCTTACGGCTGTCCAGAAATTCTAACTGGAATCTAATTTCTTTGTGATCGCTGTTGGCAAGCATAATTGTAACTAACATTTCTTTCTTTCTTTCGAGTTAAAATTGTCACTTTTGTATATCACTTGTGGGTTGATCATCAGTCTTTGTCACTGTACTGTTGGTGGGAGGATGTTGATAAATCCAGATGGGGAGGAGGAGATGGGGGAGGGGAGGGCCCGACAGACCAGGCTGGCAGCTGTCTCCATGGTCAAGAGACCACGGCTGCGTTAGCGGGCAGCACCGACTACGCACGTCCTTACCCTATGAAGGCTGAAGGAAGTGTTTGTATGTATGTATGTATGTATGTATGTATGTATGTATGTATGTATGTATGTATGAATCCATCTGTGTTTATTAATATTATTATTATTATTATTATTATTATTAATAATATTATTATTATTTATATGAATTGCTATTACTACTACTAATATTATTATTATTATTATTATTATTTTTATTATTCATACTATCACTATTTCTTTGTAATCATTTATTTACTAATTTTTAAAGCAGTGTTCGTGTCTGCCTCAGAGATGGAGTTTGAACTTTTTAGAAGAGTGAGTTAGCGAGGTTGGATGGTGGGAATGAAGTCTAATATTGGAACTGTTGTCAGGAGTAATGAATAATATACACAACGTGGTATATGATCAAGAGAACATTCCGTAATGCAGAAAACTTTCATATAAATTATTGAACATATATATATGTATATGTATATATATATATATTATATATATATATATAATATATATATATATATATATATATATATATATATATATATATATATGTATATGCTGATAACCACCAGGAAAGAAGAAAACACGAAGTTCCCAAGCGCTTTCGTGTAATTCACATCTTCAGGGGTGAGTACAGACTAGAGAGAGTAATGCAAATCAAGGTGTATATATACAGAGGAGGGTGAGACCAGGTCCACAATGGTCAGGTATTAGGTAATGACCCTACTAATCTTTCAATAGCACACAACGGTTGGTGGTCAGGTCAGATGGTCAAGTGACTCGCGTTCTCACCTGATCACAAATCTTCTTAATTACAAAATTGTCCAGCTTGTACATGAATTTGAGTAACGGCATGTACAAGCTGTACACACACACACTACCAATACCGGCCTCTGACCCCACAAGAAGAAGCCCTGAATGTGTTTATTATAAGCGATAAATCTCTCGTGTTTGACAGATATGAGAGAGAGAGAGAGAGAGAGAGAGAGAGAGAGAGAGAGAGAGAGAGAGAGAGACTCATCACTGGTGTGGTAAGTACAGACAGGAGTGGAAGCCGGGAGATAAGACAGGGATGTGAGAGGGGGAGGAGCAGCACCTACCCCCCTCCTTCACCCCACTACCCCTCCCCTTCTACCCCCTCACCTCCACCCCCTATTGTCACTAAGTCGGGCATAAGTTCTGTTTGTTTCTGGTTCATTATCACGACGAGGACTGTGTGTGTGTGTGTGTTGGTGTGTGTGTGTATTGGTGTGTGTGTGTGTGTGTGTGTGTGTGTGTGTGTGTGTGTATTGATGTGTGTGTGTGTGTGTGTGTGTGTACAATTATAGACATTGTTTACGATGGAATAGATAATTTCCCCTCTCACCTCTCACTCCCTCTCATCCCCTAACACTTTAAATCCGTCACACTCCCCCTCACTTCTAGCTCAGCCTATCCCTCTACCCCCCCCCCCTATCCCTTACCCCTACCCCTTAGCCGCTCCTTGAACACACACAGTCCATTAACCTCCATTTAATCTCTTTTTTTCCCAGGATAAATGGCGTACAGCTTATAGAGGCACACTGGGGGGCCGAGAGAGAGAGAGAGAGAGAGAGAGAGAGAGAGAGAGAGAGAGACACTGTACCATCGGCCTGACCTACTTGACTAAGCTAAACTTTTTTATCAATACACAGCCGAGAAAATCTACCGTATTTATCAACAACACCGCGTGACGTCACATCCTGTCCCTCTACCCGGTGAAAAACATAAACAATGCCTAACACATAAGTCTAGTTTGTGGTTAATTACATCAATTTGGGCCAATGTGGGTGTCTTTGTGGCTTCAATTATCCGTATATCCGATAAATGAATCTATTACGTACGCGAACGATATGCGGATTGGTTATTAGTTTGCCGGAAAAGGGGAAAAAAACATCACTTATATCCGGTTGGAATTGTGTTTTGGGAGTTACTGATTGGCTATAACAAGTCTGACGTAATTACCTGGTGACGGTGATTGGCTATGGTAAATATGACGTTGTTTCGAGGATGGTGATAGGCTCCTCCATTATCAGAATATGATGTTATTGGTCAATAATTTCATTGTTGTTATGTATCTATATATCCTTTTATCTTATTGTGAGAGAGAGAGAGAGAGAGAGAGAGAGAGAGAGAGAGAGAGAGAGAGAGAGAGAGAGAGAGAGAGAGAGAGAGAGAGAGAGAGACACCAAAAAACTTTCACCCAGTCCCTCAAAATTTTTAATCTAAACTTTCCTTATGAACGTGACGAGTCTTACAACCTTCTGAGCGTAAAGTAACAAATAAAAAGTTTGTCGTTATTAATATATCGTAACTTGACACCTGAGATAGCCGTCGGCTCATTAATCATAGCGACAGGTGTTATATATATGGACAAATATAGTGGTATATAGAAGGGCTACGGGGCTGAAAAATGGCAGATGAAATTTAATGTGGACAAATGTAAAGTATTTAGTTTAGGAGATGTAAACAGAGAAACTAGATGAACAACGATGTTATAGAGAAATCCTACTGTGAAAGATTTAGGAGTAATGATAAGTAGGAATCTTAAGCCAAGACAACAATGTGTATTTGCTCGTAACAAGGCTAATAAGGTACTTGGGTTCATACAAAGGAGTGTTAGTTACAAGACTAGCGAGGTCATCCTAAAACTATATCTTGCGCTTGCCAGACCTCACTTGGATTACGCAGTTCAATTCTGGTCACCGTACTACAGAATGGATAGAGAATCCCAAGAAAGAATTCAGAGGAGAATGACAAGATTAACCTCTCGAGAGACGTAGAGTGAGGGGCGATATGATAGAGGTGTATAACTGGAAGTCAGGGCTAAACAAAGGGGACATTACAAAGGTACTCAAACTATCCAACTAGGAGCAAACTCGTAACAATGGTTTTAAATTAGAAAAATTTCGATTTAGGCGTGAAATAGGTAAACATTGGTTTGGAAACAGAGTAGTGGACGAGTGGAACAAGTTACCAAACATCATCATTAACTCGAATACGCTGGATAGCTTCAAACATACAGTAGGTTGGATGGATATATGAGCGATAGGGGTTGGGTGTAAACGGGACTGTCCAGTATGGGCCAATAGACCAGCTGCAGTTTCCTCCATTCTTATGTATATGTGAGGAGGTATATAATTACAGGTACAGGTATACAAGTACAGGTGTATTAGTGTAGGTATATATATATATGCATGTTCAGGTATGGGTGGGAGAGAGAAATATCGCACACCTATTAATTTTCCGTCTACCAACAGTACTCCACTCACTTTAAAAATAGAGAAAGAAAAAAGTAAGTAAGAAAGAAAGACCTTAACCTCAAAACCAGAGAAGAAATTAGAAAAAATAGAGTTATCTCACAGTAACAATAAAGCGAGACACTAACTACACTTCCACTAACAAGCAAGCGGTAGTTACAGGTCATTAGTGGTGGTTCAAAAGGTGGCACTATATTGCTTTCGTGTGTGTGTGTGTGTGTAAAGAAGACGTTTATGGTGTGTGTAATAATAATAATAATAATAATAATTAACGGTTTATTGAAAGAGCTTGGCAGCCAGAAGGCTGAAAATATACAGTTACATATTTGGGGAGTGGGTTACGAATTACAAATAATATACAAGTAACATAAGTGACACAAATAAGACATATAATAACTTAGATGGGGAAAAGCTCAAACTACAGTTCAATTCAACATAGTGACAGTGTTACAGTATTACAAGTTATTGATAATTTTTACAATGGTTGGGACTGGGCTGTTCTTATAGCGATCAGTTCGTGCACGTATGGGCTGGATGCGGTTGTGGTGTCGAACAGCAATTCTCGGACAAGGGACCTCGGGTGGTAGTAGGAGCCGGTGTCGGGGATGGTGTAGAAGCTTCTTACCAAATTTGCAGATGAGGTCGTGGTGATGGTCAGTGAGAGTCGAAAGGGTCAGTGTGTTGAGCGCTTCTTGATATGTGGAGTAGGAGGAGGAGAGAATAATCTTGCATGCCCTCTTTTGCACTTTTTCTAGGTGTTTACGTTGTGTGGCATTTAGGGAGGAAGACCAGGTGGGGGAGGCATAGGTGAGCTTGGGAAGTATGAATGTTGTGTAAACACTGAGGAGCTCGTGTGCAGGAACTCCGAGGGACTTGAGTCGGCGGAGGAGGTGGAGACGGAAACTGGAGGATTTGACAACTTCATTGACGTGTGGTTTCCAATTTAGTTTGTTGTCTATGGTGACGCCGAGGAGCTTCGTGGAATCTACGACCTGGAGTGTGTTCGGACCTAGAGTAATGGAAGGAGGTGGGACAATGTCGGAGGAGAGGTTGATGTGCATAACCATGGTCTTGGTATGGTTGATGGTGACATGGTTGTTGGTAGCCCAGTTTTGGAGACTGTTCAATAAATCCTGAAGGGCGGTATAGTTGGGAGCAGAATTGTTGACGCTGATCCCAATGGTGGAGTCGTCGACATATTTCCAGCGAGCAGGGGTTTCTCTTAGGGCATCATTGATGAGCATAAGGAAGCAGAGTGGTCCCATCTTGGTGCCTTGGGGGACGCCACAGGTGAGTGACTGAAAGGTGGAGACAGCCCCTCGGAAGCGTACAGCTTGGCGTCGGTCACTGAGGAAGTCTGTAAGCCATGGTATGAGGCTTCTTCGAAGCCCGAGGTCAATAGCTTTGTTGATGATTATATTGTGGTCGACTAGGTCGAACGCTTTAGTGAAATCAATGAAGGCGACAGCTACAGACGTTTTTCGTTTCTCGAGATGGCGGTATATGTAATCGAGAAAGCTGACAAGACAGTGAGTGGTGGAGGAAGTTTTCATGTTGCCAAATTGCTGAGGGTCTACGACTCCTGCAATATCAGCATAAGCCCAGTCGAACACAAAACTTTCACAGATTAGGCTGGGTATTGGGGTGATTGCAATAGGTCGTAGCTGATTTAAGGATTGTGGGCTGGTTGACTTGGGCACTGGTGATACATAAGAGGTCTTCCAGTCAGCTGGGCATCTGGCTTGACTGAGAGAAGCATTGATGATGGAGCAGAGGGGTTTAGCAAGCTCCGGGGAGAACTCCTTGAAGAGTTTCATTGGTAAGTCAATGGGGGTGGTAGAGCGTTTTAATTTTAGTTTGTCCAGGCGTTTTGCTACGTCAAATTCTTCTACTAAGTCAGTGGGAAGGGAGGCTGGTAGGTAAGCAGGGAGAGTGGTTGTGTCAAGCCGTGGGAGCGTCTGGCATATAGTAGCGAAATGGTTATTTGTTTGCTCAGCTGCGTCAACACTAGTGAGATGGCTAAGGAAGGGGAGGGGGTGTGTCTTATTGTTTAGTCCACAGAGTTCTTTAAGCTTACCATACCATTGACTGATGTTGGTCTGTTTCAGGTGTTGTAATTTGGTTGGGTAGTGGGACTTCTTTGCAGTGCGTATTTCGCGGATGACTCGGTTGCGAAGGGACCTGTAGCGGATGTGGTCATTGAGATGAAAGGCTCTGTCTCTCTGTTGCATAAGTCTTTTGATCCGAGGTGTGATCCAGGGCAAGTCAGCTGGGTGAGATCTGACGGACTTCTCGGGGAAGAAGTGGTGGTGAGCTTGCGTGTGTGTGTGTGCGCGTGTGCGTGTGTGTGTGTGTGTGTGTGCATTATTAAAACGCTCACTGTGTACATGTATGGGCGTCATATGAACTTTGCACCCCCAGAGATAACCCCCTTGTACCACCACCACCACAACAACCATTCCTGCCACCACACCCCACCACAACAACCATTCCTGCCACCACACCCCACCACAACAACCATTCCTGCCACCACACCCCACCACAACCACCTACCATCACTACCACCCCCACCACAACAACCACCAGTACTACAACCACTACCACAACAACCATTCCTGTCACCACACCCAACCACAACCACCCACCATCACTACCACCCCCACCACAACAACCACCAGTACTACAACCACTACCACAACAACCATTCCTGCCACCACACCCCACCACAACCACCCACCATCACTACCACCCCCACCACAACAACCACCAGCACTACAACAACTACCACAACAACCATTCCTGCCACTACACCTACCACAATCACCTACCACCACTACCACCACCACCACCACAACAACAACCACCACCACCACAACTACCATCACCACCAGTACTACAACAACTACCACAACAACCATTCCTGCCACCACACACCACTACCATCACCACCACCACTATCACCATCACCACCTCCACCACCACCACCATCACCACCTCCTCCACCACCACTATCACCACCACCATCACCACCAAACAGTTTATCCTCCCATCAAAGACCTCTGACTCGACCTCTTCTACAGGTGGGTGTTCGACCTCCAGGTGCTGATTGGAGGTGTTTAATCCCAAGGTAATTAATCACTATGTTCCTCTAGGGAGCAGCCAATCACCTCTTAGAGAATAATTACCTAATGGCGTGCTTTGGTGGTGGTGGAGGTGGTGGTGGTGGTGGTGGTGGTGGTGGTGGTGGTGGAGGTGTGGAGGTGGTGGTGGTGGAGGTGGGGAGTGGTGGTGGAGGTGGAGGTGGAGGTGGAGGTGGTGGTGGTGGTGGAGGTGGAGGTGGAGGTGGAGGTGGTGGTGGTGGTGGTGGTGGTGAGAGTGAAGAGGGTGATAGTGGTAGTGGTGTAATTGTAATGATGAAAAAAAACAAAAACAAAAAACAAATGTCACCACAGAATGGAACGGGTCCCTTCCGTCTCCCGCCCTCCTTCCTTCCTTTCCTCTCCCACCCACCCTCTCTCTCCCTCCCCCCCTCTCCCTCACCCTCCCTTCCAGACTTTATTGAACACAGTCACAAGAACACAAAGGTCACTCTCCCCCACACAGAGTCAGGTCAAGGTCACGGTCACTCCCCACCTTCCTCCAACACTCCCTCTCCAACACCCCGCTACACCTTCTTCCAACACTCCTTCTCCAACACCCCGGTACACCTTCCTCCAACACCCCGCTACACCTTCCTCCAACACTCCCTCTCCAACACCCCGCTACACCTTCCTCCAACACTCCCTCTCCAACACCCCGCTACACCTTCCTCCAACACTCCCTCTCCAACACCCCGCTACACCTTCTTCCAACACTCCCTCTCCAACACCCCGGTACACCTTCCTCCAACACCCTACTACACCTTCCTCCAACACCCCGCTACACCTTCCTCCAACACTCCCTCTCCAACACCCCGCTACAACCTTCCTCCAACACCCCGCTACACCTTCCTCCAACACTCCCTCTCCAACACCCCGCTACACCTTCCTCCAACACTCCCTCTCCAACACCCCGCTACACCTTCTTCCAACACTCCCTCTCCAACACCCCGCTACACCTTCCTCCAACACCCTACTACACCTTCCTCCAACACCCCGCTACACCTTCCTCCAACACTCCCTCTCCAACACCCCGCTACAACCTTCCTCCAACACCCCGCTACACCTTCCTCCAACACTCCCTCTCCAACACCCCGCTACACCTTCCTCCAACACTCCCTCTCCAACACCCCGCTACAACCTTCCTCCAACACCCCGCTACACCTTCCTCCAACACTCCCTCTCCAACACCCCGCTACACCTTCCTCCAAAACCCACCACCATCTCCAACACCCCACAACACACCCTACATCACCCCCCCCAACACACCCCCAACACCTCACTACACACCCCCCCCCCCCCTCTCTCTCTCACCAACACAGGAGCCTTACACACGGATACACTTACACAAGGAAGGGAAGGTGTAATTCTGAAGATTAAAGGTGGGTGGTGTAGCGTGAGGGCTTTGTGTACTGTGTCCCTGAATTCATAAGACGAGGTGGCTCATAGTTCCTTAATCCCTGAAAACTCGCTAAGTCTTATTTTTAATTTAATTTTATTTTTCATGGGTTTTGGCAGATAGGTGAAGCTTGATTGGTTCTGAGGGGAGTTACGTCATCTGTGGTGATTTTGAAGTGGACATGTGATTGGTTCTGAGGGGAGTTACGTCATCTGTGGTGATTTTGAAGTGGACATGTGATTGGTTCTGAGGGGAGTTACGTCATCAGTAGTGATTTTGGAGTGGATATGTGATTGGTTCTGAGGGGAGTTACGTCATCAGTAGTGATTTTGAAGTGGACATGTGATTGGTTCTGAGAGGAGTTACGTCATCTGTGGTGATTTTGAAGTGGATATGTGATTGGTTCTGAGGGGAGTTACGTCATCTGTAGTGATTTTGAAGTGGATATGTGATTGGTTCTGAGAGGAGTTACGTCATCAGTGGTGATTTTGAGATGAGAGGAAGATAATTTTTTTTTTAAAGTTAAAATAAAAATATCTTACGTGTTTTAAGGATTTATTGAAGGTGTAAATACCTTTGTAGTGTGTGTGTGTGTGTGTGTGTGTGTTTATCTGTCAGTTTATGAACCACAGGTGAGGGGGAAAATGGGGTGATGGGAGTAAGGGGGGAGAGTGGGGGTGGGAGGGGGGGTGAGGGGAGACACGTTACCTCCACCTGTCTTATTAATTACCACAGGTAGAATTACATATTAATAGAACATCACTAAACTAAACCAAAACAAAATACAATAGTTTGTCGACATAAATCCATAAATTAATAAAAGTTGTAAAAGTTGGAAAAGTTTCTAGAGTTTGTGGATTCCGAGATAAGACAATGCAAAAAAAAGGTTTAAATTGTCTTTGTAACTAACTATTGGGTTTACTGAGAGTTATGTCAAAAGTAGCATAGAAAAAATAAGAGAAATGACGTTATTATTTTTATTATGGGATTTACTTGAAGATTATTCACCTATAAATTATTTTACCTGATAATTAAACACCCTAACATTACCTGCGGGGGGGGGGGGGGTGGGTGATGAATGTGAGTGATGATAAGTGTGTGTGTGGTGGTGAATGTGTGTGGTGATGAGTGTGTGTGGTGATGAGTGTGTGTTGTGATGAGTGTGTGTGGTGATGAGTGTGTGTGGTGATGAGTGTGTGAGGTGATGAGTGTGTGTGGTGATGAGTGTGTGTGGTGATGAGTGTCTGATGATAAGTGTGTGTTGTGATAAGTGTGAGTGGTGCTGAGTGTGTGTGTGGTGGTGAGTGTGTGTGGTGATGAGTGTCTGATGATTAGTGTGTGTTGTGATAAGTGTGAGTGGTGATGAGTGTGTGAGGTGATGAATGTGTGTGGTGATGAGTGTGTGAGGTGATGAGTGTGTGTGGTGATGAGTGTGTGTGGTGATGCGTGTGTGTGGTGATGAGTGTGTGTGGTGATGAGTGTGTGTGGTGATGAGTGTGTGTGGTGATGAGTGTGTGAGGTGATGAGTGTGTGTGGTGATGAGTGTGTGTGGTGATGAATGTGTGTGGTGATGAGTGAGTGATGATGAGTGTGTGTGGTGATGAGTGTGTGTGGTGGTGATGAGTGTGTGTGGTGATGAGTGTGTGTGGTGATGAGTGTGTGTGGTGATGAATGTGTGT
>CAUDMG010002128.1:925000-927500 GCA_958450375.1 Homarus gammarus | reverse complement strand
GGAGAAAGAGGGGGAGGAGGAAGAGGGGGAGGAGGAGGGGGAGGAGGAGGGGAGGAGGAGGGGGGGGAGGAGGAGGAGGGGGAGGAGGAGGGGGAGGAGGAGGAGGGGGAGGAGGAGGAGGAGGAGGAAGAGGGGGAGAAAGAGGGGGAGGAGGAGAAAGAGGGGGAGGAGGAGGGGGGAGGAGGAGGAAGAGGAAGTGGAGGACGATACAGGAAGTGGAGGAGAAAGAAGGAGAAAAAAGAGGAAGAGGAGGAGGAGAGAGGCAATAAAATATATATTGAAAGAGAGTGAGATAGTTTACATGACTGGTGGTGCTGAAGCTAGCTCTATTATGAGAGATGGAAGATAGGGCCAGTCTCTCTCTCTCTCTCTCTCTCTCTCTCTCTCTCCTGGGACGGACAGTGAACTCTCCCGGCAGTCATGGGAAAGGTGGGAGGGGGGGGGGTAGGCGTGTGTTAGTTGGGACGGGAGGCAACCTAACCAAACCTAACCTAACCTAACCTTAGCCTAACCTAACCTAACCTTAACCTAACCTAACCTTAACCTAACCTAACCTAACCTACTCCCAAACCAAACCTAACGTATCCTAACGTAACCTAACCAACATAGAAAGGTTTTTAAACGTGGAAATTCAGGGCTGTAGTTCCGGGTTTGGTTCTTGGGGTCTTCACTATTAACCTTTCGTGTATGATTGACGTGTTGACATTTAAGGCAATATAGTGTGGAGTGATGAGGTGGTAGATGGGGGGGAGGGGGGTGGGGGGAGGGTGGGGGGGAGAGGGAGGGGAGGGTGGTGAGAAGGGTGGTAACGGGGTGGGGATGGGTGGTGGGGATGGGTGGGGGGGATGGGTGGTGAGGGTGGGTGGTGGGGGTGGTGGTGAGGGTGGTGAGGGTTGGTGGTGGGGGTGGTGGTGGGGGTGGTATTCGAACGGGACAATTATTTGAAATTAGTTCCTTATTCCATTCACATTTATTCATTATTTCATTCACCCATAATTGGTATTCATTATTGCACTACACTATTTTTCTTCTTCATTCACCATTGCATACACTACTATACGGATTCTCTCTTCATTGCAATTACTGTATCATATTGCACAGCGTTCCTACACAACAGAAAGATGACATGTGACCTCTGCAACAAGTCGAATACTGTATTTAATTGCACATACATTCCTTTACTCTTATCTGCAACAATACAACACAATACAATCAACTCCCCCCACCTCTCCCACTATTGTTGCATTAACTATTTATTGCAGAGTAGAATATTGCAATGACTTCTGCAACAATAAGTACCTGTTGTGGAAGGCAATTAGGCAGGTATTCCCTAATCGATTTGATCCTATCTGTGATAATTATAGTGTAGGTAATGGCGTAGTGTGTGTGTGTGTGGGTGTGTGTGTGTGTGTGTGTGTGTGTGTGTGTGTGTGTGTGTGTGTGTGTGTGTGTGTGTGTGTGCAAGGTTTATTTATCAAGGTCATTTAAAATCATAATTTACTAAGACACAACACAACACAACACACTACACAACACACTACAACACAACACAACACAACACACAACACAATACAACACAACACACTACACAACACACTACAACACAACACAACACAACACACAACACAATACAACACAACACAACACAAGCTGGAAATATGATAAAGAATGTAAATAGAATCGAGGAGAAAATTACTATACCAGAATACATCTCGGCAGGCAGGCAGGCAGAGAGAGAGAGAGAGAGAGAGAGAGAGAGAGAGAGATTTTCACGTGAAGGTTAGGTAAGGTTAGGTTAGGTTAGTTTAGCATCAGTGTCATTAAGCTTCAGGTGAAATAAGCTTAAGAGGGCGTAATCTCAGGTGACCCAAAAAGGCTATTTAAGGCAAAAACAACAAAAACAAAACAAAAACAAAACTCTCAAACAACTCAAACAACAACAACAAAAAACAACAAACCACAATAACAACAAATATCTCAAAGCTTTAACTTAGGCTAAAAAAAGTTGTCATTTCATTACAACTTTATGAACAAAAATGGAAATGAAAATAAAAAAGTTGATGACGCCGCCAAAAGTAAAGTCCGGGGCTTTAATTACAACAGGTAGGACTAATTAATGAGGGTAATTATAACAGGTAGGACTAATTAATGAAGGTAATTACAACAGGTAGGACTAATTAATGAGGGTAATTACAACAGGTAGGACTAATAAATGAAGGTAATTACAACAGGTAGGATTGATTACTAAAGGACTAATTAATGAGGGTAATTACAACAGGTAGGACTAATTAATGAAGGTAATTACAGCAATTAGGACTAATTACTGAAGATAATTACATCAGGTAGGACTAAGTGATAAAGGTAATCACAACAGGTAGGACTAATAAATGAAGGTAATTACAACAGGTGGAACAACAGGTGAATTAAATTGTTACGGGTAACAAAAAGGTGATGACAACAGGTGTGATTAATAAATTAAGTGATAAGACAACAGGTGGAG
>CAUDMG010002128.1:890000-922500 GCA_958450375.1 Homarus gammarus | reverse complement strand
TATACCTGTAACTATACCTCATACCTGTAACTATTCCTTATACCTGTAACTATATCTTATACCTGTAACTATACCTTATACCTGTAATTATACCTTATACCTGTAACTATACCTTATACCTGTAACTATATCTTATACCTGTAACTATACCTTATACCTGTAACTATATCTTATACCTGTAACTATATCTTATACCTGTAACTATACCTTATACCTGTAACTATATCTTATACCTGTAACTATACCTCATACCTGTAACTATACCTCATACCTGTAACTATACCTTATACCTGTAACTATACCTTATACCTGTAACTATACCTTATACCTGTAACTATACCTTATACCTGTAACTATACCTTATACCTGTAACTATATCTTATACCTGTAACTATACCTTATACCTGTAACTATACCTTATACCTGTAACTATACCTTATACCTGTAACTATACCTTACACCTGTAACTATACCTTATACCTGTAATTATACCTTATACCTGTAACTATACCTTATACCTGTAACTATACCTTATACCTGTAACTATACCTTATACCTGTAACTATACCTTATACCTGTAACTATACCTTATACCTGTAACTATACCTTATACCTGTAACTATACCTTATACCTGTAACTATACCTTATACCTGTAACTATACCTTATACCTGTAACTATACCTTATACCTGTAACTATACCTTATACCTGTAATTATATCTTATACCTGTAACTATACCTCATACCTGTAACTATACCTTATACCTGTAACTATACCTTATACCTGTAACTATACCTTATACCTGTAATTATACCTTATACCTGTAACTATACCTTATACCTGTAACTATACCTTATACCTGTAACTATACCTTATACCTGTAATTATACCTTATACCTGTAACTATACCTTATACCTGTAACATTAGAATATATATAACACCGACAGGTAACACACACACACACACAATTCCAGTGTTTCTGTTTTACTGCCGTCAATAAAAAACACGTCTTTACTGGCGCTTGTTATGATAGCTCTCTAATTCCGTGTGTGTGTGTGTGTGTGTGTGTGTGTGTGTGTGTGTGTCTTTAATCGTGTATACATAAGACGCCATTATTTTCTTCCATCATGGAGGAACAAATAATCATGTAAGTCTTGTTTGCTGTGTTTGTAATAACTCCCCAAACACGTGTCTTTGTTTGGGTGTTATGTGTTATTGTTTGTTTGTTTATTTACTTGTTTGTGTGAATCGTTTTTTTTGTGTTTTAAAGCAAAAAATATAAATAAAATAAGTCAATGTTGTATTTTATTTTCTACTATTAATAAAATACATTTGTCTGTCTGTCTGTCTGTCTGTGTGTATGCCTACCTGTCTGTCTGTCTGTGTGTATGCCTGTCTGTCTGTCTGTCTGTGTGTATGCCTGCCTGTCTGTCTGTCTGTCTGTCTGTCTGTCTGTCTGTCTGTCTAATTGCAATCACACTATATAAATGATTCAAGTCTTTGTTTTTTTTTTTTTGTTCACGGAGTCTCTCTCACTTGCCTGGTACTGGAGAGAGAGAGAGAGAGAGAGAGAGAGAGAGAGAGAGAGAGAGAGAGAGAGAGAGAGAGACATACATCCATCAAACACCCAAAAACAAACAGACAAACAGACAGACTCCCCAGTACTAACCAACCACTACACACCTCTACTATCAAGGCCTCACATAATAACACCCCCCTCCCCCCACCTAAATTACACCCCCGCCTCCCCCCACCTAAATTACACCCCCGCCTCCCTCCAGTCATCATAAATACTTCGTGTCATTAATTACGTTCAGTTCTGTAATTAAGTACATACTGTGTTCTGTGTTCTTCCGCAAGAGTTTTAATACAGCCTGTGGTATTATTACAAGTGGTTGGGTCTGTATGTCTGTCTGTCTGTGTCTGTATGTCTGTCTGTGTCTGTATGTCTGTCTGTGTCTGTATGTCTGTCTGTGTTTGTATGTCTGTCTGTGTCTGTATGTCTGTCTGTGTCTGTATGTCTGTCTGTCTGTGTCTGTATGTCTGTCTGTGTTTGTATGTCTGTCTGTGTCTGTATGTCTGTCTGTGTCTGTATGTCTGTCTGTCTGATGGCTGTCTATCTATCTAGCTATCTAACCTAACCTAAATCTAACCTAACCAAACCTATCTTTAATTAACCTAACCTAACCTAACTTAACCTAACCTATCTTAAATTAACCTAACCTAACCTATCTTAAATTAACCTAACCTAACCTAACCTAACCTATCTTAAATTAACCTAACCTAACCTAACCTATCTTAAATTAACCTAACCTAACCTAAGTCAATCTGAACTAATCACTAACCTAATCTAATCCTATCGTCTAGGTACTCCCCTTCACCTAGCGGCCCACCACCTCCAACACCTGACCTCCCCCCCCCCTCTCTCTCATTTCCCCCTCTCACCTTCTTCCTCACCTCCTCCCCCTCTCTCTCTCCTCCCCTCTCACCCCCCTCTCTCTCATTTCCCCCTCTCACCTTCTTCCTCACCTCCTCCCCCTCTCTCTCACCTCCCCCCCCCTCTCTTTCATTCCCCCCCGTTTCAATTTCCTCTTTACTCACTCAGCATTCCAGCCTCATTACTGTTACTCATGCTCACTCTCACACTCACTCACACTCATCCCTCCATCACCACACTCATCCCTCTCTATTCCTGCTATCCTTCTATAACCACACTACGACCACACCACACTACGACCACCACACACTACGACCACACTACGACCACACCACACTACGACTACACCACACTACGACTACACCACACTACGACTACACCACACTACGACTACACCACACTACGACCACACCACACTACGACCACACCACACTACGAGCACACCACACTACGACCACACCACACTACGACCACACCACACTACGACTACACCACACTACGACCACACCACACTACGACCACACCACACTACGACCACACCACACTACGACCACACCACACTACGACCACACCACACTACGACCACACCACCAGTACCTAACCACAACTCCCTCTCCTCATCACTCCCACCATCCCTTCATTATCACACTAGCACCACCCCTCACTACCACCGCCATCCTTCACCACCCCTCACCACCACCACCTCACCACCACCACTCTTCAACACCACCACCTCACCACCACCACCACCCTTCACCACCACCACCTCACCACCACCACAGCGGCGCCCGACTATTGACTAAACAGGGAGAATGACTCACCCACCATCATCCACCTTTAAGAAACACACCTGGGTACGCTGACTCACACTTCCGACTCATATTACCTCAAGCCTCAGGTAAAGTGACTCGGCTATTGCTTCGCCTGAGTCAATACTGAGTCACTTCCAGCGGTGAGGTCCTGAGTAATTCTAGTTCTTTGTTCGTGGAATAACTCGGTGAATGAGAGACTTGTGTGTGTGTGTGTGTGTGTTAGAGAAACAAGGTAAAACCCGTTACTAATGATGTATTGTTATTAATTTTATCACACACACACACACACACACACACACACACACACACACACACACACTACCCCACAACGTACCCACATCCTTCCCCCACATATCCACACCCCCCCCCCCCTCACGTACCCATCCCCACTGCAACACGTCACTCTAGTTTATGCAAATTTTGAAAACAGAATAAAAGATATGAATATTCAGGACCAACACAAGATCTGATTAAAACTGTAAACGTCGAGAAGGAGGTGACAGTTCCTTGGGGTGGGGGGGGGGGCGCTGGGAGGGGCGCTGGGAGGGGAGGGGGGCGCTGAAGGAAAAACTTTACCGAGGTTGTGACGATAAAGCTCTCATATATACCTGTCGAGTGCTTCATACATACATACATACATAACTATTATATACGTATCTTTCATGTAGATACTGTAATACTGTAAGATCTTACCTGGTTCACTGAGACAGGTGCCACAGATTAGGTCGTTAGCTGTGGTGTAATACTTGTATACCTGAGTTACTGTATGTACAAGATACCTGTACCTGTAAATCGTCATCAGTATGTAAGTTCCTCATACAGATTCTCATTAATCATTTCAGAATTAATTAAGGTTTAAATTAGCTGTGGTGACGTAATAATGACTTTCTGCTACAACTTGGGGATATAGTATAGATAAATATATTACAAAGTGGATATTTTATGTCCTGGAGGCACCGAGGTGTCACTATTGGCCAGGATATAACGAAGGAAAAAAGCTTTAGCGTGATAACAGTTGGGGACGTAAGCTTTTTATACCTGTAATGCACTCAAGGTAAAACTTTGTTAATTAACTCAGATACGCGAATGTATTCATATCAAAAAAACTTTATCTGGGTGTAAATCTATATCTGTTACCTGTCTGTGTAACATCATAATTAATTAGGTAATGTTATATATTTCCTGTAATTGGGTTGAAACGGTTGTGTACCTGTAATGACTTGACGATAATACTATATTGGGTGATATGTGTGTACAGTATATGTATAGTAATGAGGAATTAGTTCACATAAAAGTATTTCGATGTAGAGAAATATACATATTAATTATATCATACCTACATTCGTACGTATTTTTAGAATCATTTCAAAGATAATTAGACAAATCCTCAGGTGAACACGACTCTCGGCTCCTGCACCTACACCTTGCCTGTGCAGAAACTCGTCTCTCCTGCCGGGCAATTTGGAGGATTTGGACCCAGGAGCTTAGAGCTGCTGAACCCTCCCTCCACGCTGGCCTCTCTCCACCCAAAATCTTGATGGCTCTGGACTCAATATCAGTGGCTCTTGATAGAGAAACCTGGAATCTCTGGACACAGGGCCAAAGGTTCTGAACACAGAAGCTTAAAGTCTCTCGTGAACACGATGGATACAGCAGCTTGAAAGTTTTGTATTTATCAAATACAACACTATGGAGCTATCGGCTTTACAAACTTTATTATACAAAAGTTACAGTAGCGGCGTCGTCATCTGGGAACTCCAAGTATAACGACCTGATAGTTGAGGCGACGCGGTTACTGGATTGATCACCATCACAAAGATTTTCCAGTTTCCAGATACACATTTAAGAGGTTCAGTGATTGACAGTATAAAAGCTGTGGATTGACAGTATAAAAGCCGTGGACTGACAGCCTGGAGGCTTTAGGCCAGATTTCTTGAAAACTCTCAGATAACAACCTGGAGTTCTGTATTCACAACTGCAGGGTTTACTCTTATGGTTTAGACCCTTCAAGAGTTACTGCTGTCCGCCTGACAACCAGCAATTTGATGTAAACTTCACAAATTTTTATTGCAAAACTTCACTATCTGCTGCTCACAGCTCCAATGGTCAGGGTGAGTAAGTTTGGAGTCACTTTAGCAAAAGTTGAAATATTCTGGGATTACGACCTGCAGCAGACCAAGGACTCTTATCTTCCACCCAATTGACCACAATATAAATATTCCGAGCCATAAAATTGAAGAGCTCTGACACAAGTCTTTGCACTGTCACTTTAGACTCCGCGGACCCCAACCTGAGGCAACTTGAGAACGGGACTCATAACATAATATTTATTCTGTAAACATTGTACCTGTTATTGTTTACAACACACGCCTAGAGCACCACACATACCACGGTATATGGATTAACATGAACCACACACTTTTAAGGTTTAAGGTTACGAGAAGTAGACACCCAGAGCTTCTACGTGGACCAAACACCTCTAGAGGACAATGATGAAGAACCTCCTACGAGTACCACACCTTGACGCCTCTGGTGCAGGACCTTGAAAACTCTGGACCAAGCAACTTGAAGGCCATCAACCAGACACCTTAGTGGGTCCGGGCCAACATTTTATGTTTTTAAGGCTCTGGGTCACCCACCCTAAAGGCTCTGGACCACCCACCCTAAAGGCTCTGGACCACCCACCCTAAAGGCTCTGGACCACCCACCCTAAAGGCTCTGGACCACCCACCCTGAAGGCTCTGGACCATCCACCCTGAAGGCTCTGGACCATCCACCTTAAAGGCTCTGGACCACCCACCTTAAAGGCTCTGGACCATCCACCCTGAAGGCTCTGGACCATCCACCCTGAAGGCTCTGGACCATCCACCTTAAAGGCTCTGGACCATCCACCTTAAAGGCTCTGGACCATCCACCCTGAAGGCTCTGGACCATCCACCCTGAAGGCTCTGGACCAGTCATCTTGAAGGCTCTGGACCAGTCATCTTGAAGGCTCTGGTTCCAATTCTTATACCAGAGTGAGTCCCTCGGCTCCTCGTCATGGCACCAGGCAGTTACGGGTCATAGAACCTATTGTGAGTCAGGTCTGCGTTACCGTGGGTCTCTTTCACGCTCCCCCGCCCACACTCCTGCCCACGCCTACACCACCACTACTCCCAACCCACACCACCATATACCACCACCACTACTCCTACCATACACCACCACACCGTCACCACCATCACTACTCACAAACCACATCACCAAACACCACCCACACTTCCACACCACCACCACCACGCCTCTACTACTACCGCTCTCACACCACCACACCACCACACCACCCACAGATCCAGCTCCTCAACCATTCATTGATGAGTTTTTCGGTTGCAATGCCATGTTCACTGTTGCATATTCCAGGTGAGAAATCTATTTATTTTTTATATTTCCAGGAATCGTATTTTTTTTTTTTTTTTTAAGATTCTTGGAAGCATTTTTAAGGATATCTTTAGGTAATATATCTACTTTACGATGTATACGGTGGTAGTTAAAGGTTCATGTATATGTATATTGTATGTATGTATATATGTATATGTGAACCCTTAAAAACAACAACAACAACAATATCAAATTTCAATAAAGAATAACAAGAACAACAATAACAACAACAACAACAATATCAAATTTCAATAAAGAATAACAAGAACAACAATAACAACAACAACAACAATATCAAATTTCAATAAAGAATAACAAGAACAAGAACAACACTAACAACAACAACAACAATATCAAATTTCAATAAAGAATAACAAGAACAAGAACAACAATAACAACAACAATGAGAACAAGAAAAATATAATTAAACAAAAGTACCAACAATAACACTAATAACAGAGGGAGCAGGCAGAACAAGAACAAAGGAACAAATGCAATAACAAGAAAGAGAACAAAGCAAGTAAATTCTAGTCAGCTGATTCTGAGAATTTTCTTTCCAACACAGCGATATAGAAAGCTCTCTCTCTCTCTCTCTCTCTCTCTCTCTCTCTCTCTCTCTCTCTCTCTGTCTCTCTCTCTCTCACAACAGACTAAGTGACCCGAATTTTGATCCGAACCCAAAGCCAAAACCAAATCCGAACCCAGCCTTGAATCCAGTTCCGTACCTCTAACCGAATCTGGAGCCGAACCCAGAATCTGAAACGTAATCCATTCCCAAATCTGGACTCGAACGCGGAGCCGAAGCCGGACTAAGTTTTGATATAAAGTTTCGGATACGAGGGTTTACACATTTTCGGGTACAAAACATAGTGGAGCAGAACACTGGGCTTATTGGCGCTAGCAATCTGTGTACCGTAATGGCGTTAACCTCTTCTGTTACTGGGTTATGTGAGGATGGGGGGGAGAGGGGGAGAGGGGGAAGGAGGGGAAGAGGGATGGAAGTGTGGTAAAGGTGGATGAGAGGGATGGGAGGGTGAGAGGGAGGGAAGGTAAGACGGAGGGAGGGTTGAGAGAATGAAAGGGAGAGTAGGGAGAGGAGAGAGAGAGAGAGGGAAAGGAGAATAAATGAGAGAATGGAAATTGAAAATATAGGGAGGGGGAGGAAAACCAGGAAGAGGGAGAGGAAGAAAAGGTAAACAGAAGATAAGGATTGGAAGGGAAAGGGAATAAATATGGGAAGAATAGAGAAAATAGGGAGAAGAACAGAAAAGAAAATGGAAAAGGAAAAATAAGAGAGGAAAAATGGCTGACAGGGGAAGGTGGGAATAGCAGGAAGGGAAGGGTGGGAAAGGGTGGGAGGGAGGTGAAGGAATGGATGGGAGGGGAGAAGAGGGAATGGGCGGTGGGGGGGAAATAGGGGGGAGGGGAGAGGAGGGAATGGGTGGGAGGAGCGGTGACGGGAGAGTTACAGTGTCCCGTAGTTGGTATTGTTTTAATGTATAGACGGAGTAACACACACACACACACACACACACACACACACACACACACACACACACTATTACTACTACTACTTTGCTGTCACTCGGAATCAAGTATGACGATCATCCAGTTATGATACAATGATATGAGTTATTCAGGATGTCACCATTGTTGGTGAGCTCTGAGGTGACTAGAGAAGCCGATAGAGGACCGGCAGTGTCGTCCACAGATGTTGCACGTATGGAGGGCTACATCCAGTGCGGGAGGGGCGGCGGCAGCGTCTTTCCTCCGTTGGTGCTTGTCTGCCTCGGTTTGTAATCGGGTTAACTCGAATGTATTGACACCTTCTCGGGTGGTGCTCCTCCAAGTGTTATGGTGTGGAGTAAATGACTCCCAGGTGAGGGGGTCGATTTGTCACTTTTTCAAGTTTGTCTTAAGATTTTCCTTATTCCTTTTCAGTTGCCCGCCGGCGCTACGTTTACTATTCGCAAAGTGACTGCAAAGTAGCTGCTTTGGCAGTCTACTGTCGTCCATGAGGGTAACATGGCCAGCCCAGCGTTGTTGTTTATAGATAATGGTAGCCTCGATGCTCCTACAATTGGTGTCAGCGAGAATACTGGCATTTGTTCTCTTGTCTACACAGCGAGCTCGGAGGATGGAACGTAGACTACGATGGTGAAAGTTTTCAAGTGCCTTGAGGTGCCTCCTGTATGTGACCCATGTCACGCTGCCATATATCAGGGTGGGAGTATCACTGCTCGATATATGTGCAACTTTGTTGATAATTTCAGCTCCCTACAGCTGAAGACACAGGTACGGAGTCTGCCAAAGGCTTGAGATGCACATCTGATCCGATGTTGAATCTCTTCATCGATGTCCGCTGTGGTGGACGGGTGGGAGCCGAGATACTGAACGTGGGTAACATTAGGGAGGGTAGTACCGTTAAGCTCGGTGGCTGAACCAGCGGCAGGCTGAAAGAGAATCTGAGTCTTAGGTACATTCACCTCAAGGCCGAAGTGTGCGTAAGCATTTGCGTAGGTGTTCAGGATTTCCTGTGGGTCGCGATCAGTGTTAGCGACAAGAGTGAGGTTGTCTGTACACTGAAGTTCAGTAGTGGAAGCTGCGGACACCTTTGTTCCTGCCTGGAGTTGTCTTATGCCGAAAAGACCCTTCATCCGGTACTGGGTATCCACCTTACCGGCTAAATTGGCACGGGCACGAGTAAGGAAGGCAGCCAAGATATTGGAAAAGAGAGTTGGTGCCAGTACACATCCTTGTTTTACCCCCGTTTGAACGGGGAAGAACTCAGACTGGGTTCCATTGTGTAGGACACTGCCGTCCATGCTATCGTGGCGTTGCCTCACAATGGCATGAATTTTGGTGGGCAGCCAAAACGGCTGAAGGACCGCCAGAGGGTTTCCCTGTTGACCGAGTCGAAGGCCTTGGTTTAGGTTGATGAAGACCATGTACAGGTCACAACCTGTTCTCTGCACTTTTCCTGTATCTGACGGTCAGCAAAGATCATGCAGTGGTACCATGTGATTGTCTAAAACCACATTGAGATACTGGGAGGAAGTTTTCCGCCTCATGAAGAAGTCTGTTCAGGAGAACTCGGGCTATATTCTTGCCAGCTACGGACAGCAGCGAGATCCTGCGGTAGTTGTCACAATCTGACCGGTCTCCCTTGTTCTTATAAATATTGACGATGGAGGCGTCTTTAAGAGCTTGGGAGATTTCCTCCTTTTGCCATATATTCTCCAGGAGAGAGTGGAGACGGGTGGTAAACAGAGGTCCTCCTGCTTTATACACCTCGGCTGGGATTCCATCAGGCCCTGAGGCTTTGTTATTTTTCATCTGTTTGATGGCAGTAGCTACCTCATCCAGCGAAGGAGGATAGCTGAGGTGGGACAGCTTTGGATGCTGAGGGACCTGTTGGGTAGTCAGGACATCCACATCGGTGTTTAGATTGAGCTGCGATTGGTAGTGCTCTTTCTAGTGCTGAAGGATGCCTTCTTCGTCTTTAATTTGGGAGTTACTGTCGGATGAGCGGAGGGGGGATGTGCCACTGAAAAATTCATACATCTTGTGTTGACCTGCAAGTTTTGGGGTTTTAAATGATTTATTTTTAAACCAGTCGTGCTTTAGATGGCGAAGTTTGCGCTGGGGCGCCGCTTTCTTCTTGCGGAAGGTTATCAGCTTTGATCCGAGACAGAGGGTTGTTATGCCAATCAGTTAAAGCAGCGCGTTAATCATTAACGGCGTACATTGATTTCGGTCATTTTCATCAAACCATTCCTGGTGTATTCTTTCGATCTGGCTCAGGTTCTCTCTGCAGGTTTTTGTCATGACAGTGTCGAGGACACCCCCATTGGGCACTGGGATTTTGGTTGTTTGTTGTCGGGTTGTTTATCAGCCCATGTTGGAGCTGCCCTCTGCAGGCAGTTGCTACCCCGGGATCCTCCATACGCTTAGTGTTAAAACCTCTTCTGGAGACTTTTTGCCTTCGCTTTTTTGGAGCGACATGAAGTGAGAGCTTGGCTCTGACGAGCCGATGATCAGTGTCACAGTGGTCTGAGCCACGTATGGCTCGGGTGATGAGGACATCTCGGCGATCTCTTTCCCTGACAAAGATGTAGTCAATGAGATGCCAGTGTTTGGATCGTGGGTGTTGCCACGAACCCTTGAACTTGTCGGCCTGCCTAAACAAGGTATTGGTGATAGTGAGGCTGTGTGCAGCACACTTGCTGAGGAGGAGCACACACACACACACACACACACACACACACACACACACACACACACCTAAAACCACCTTAATTTAAACTAATCTAAGTTAACATAAAGTAACGCATCCTAACTTAACAAAACCTATAGCCTAACGTCGACAATCTCTCTCTCTCTCTCTCTCTCTCTCTCTCTCTCTCTCTCTCTCTCTCTCTCTCCACAAAAAATTCGGGTCTATTTCCGGGTTCTTGTCCGGTTATTATCATATTTAGTCCCCCGCTTACCCCTCCTCCTTCCCTCCTTCCATCCATCCCCTCCCAACCTCCTCTCCCCTTCATCCTCCCAACCTCCTCTCCCCTTCATCCTCCCTCCTCCCAACCTCCTCTCCCCTCCCTCCTCCCAACCTCCTCTCCCCTTCATCCTCCCTCCTCCCAACCTCCTCTCCCCTTCATCCTCCCAACCTCCTCTCCCCTTCATCCTCCCAACCTCCTCTCCCCTTCATCCTCCCAACCTCCTCTCCCCTTCATCCTCCCTCCTCCCAACCTCCTCTCCCCTCCCTCCTCCCAACCTCCTCTCCCCTTCATCCTCTCTCCTCCCAACCTCCTCTCTCCTCCCAACCTCCTCTCCCCTTCATCCTCCCTCCCCCAACCTCCTCTCCCTCCTTCTTCCCTCCCTCTCTCCCTCCCCCACCCTCCACCACCTCCTCCTTTCCTCCACCCCCCCTTCCCCCTCCTTCACCCTTGCCCTGGGAAAATTACATGTCTCAAGGGATAAAAAATATATAAAACTCCAATATTTTGAATATCCTCTGAATTCTCCCAGAAATTTCCATTTAGTGCAGCATCTGGAGGATCTTGATAGGAGAAGCAATTTGGCTCTAGAGAAAATATCTTCGGAGGTTTATGCAGGCGAGAGTGATTAGTGGCGATTATTAAACCCAGGATCCAGACCCCGACGCACGTTCATATCTGTTCGAGATAAATGTTGAGATGCTTCATTTTGTGTGGGATGCGGTGTAGTGATTCGAAGCTGGTTCAAAGGATATTCGGTACCAATTATGATGATAGTGATTCGGGATTCTTCTTCTTCTTATTCTTGTGAATCAGAACTCGCTACCACCACTGAACATCTGAACTGGTTGGGGGAGGGGGGGGGGGGGTCATATCTAAGGCTGTTCGAGATGCTTGTCAACATGCTTCATATTTTTTTGGAGAGTTCGAACCATCCTGGAAAATTTCGATTGAAAGTTTTCGATGAATTTGCTTCGGGATAGGATTTTTATTTCTTCTTGTGAATCAGAATCACTACCACGATTCAGCATCATCCCGAACCAGAATCACTCCTCTCATTCGAACCAAAACTCCACATATAACCAGCAATCCTGATACGAAACATAGGAATTGTCCCGATTGGGTATTGGAACTCTTAGTGAACCGTCTGGCCTCGAACACACTGGCTGAAGGTAATCTATTCAGGCCCACAGAACTCACTCATCCCGAGGGTTCACAAATGTTGCCTCAACCGACTGAATACATCGACTGATTGGGGGGTGGATTCAGTGGAGTGGGGAACTATACATACATACATACATACATACATACATACAGACATACAAGCTTTAGATATGAAACTTTATACATGCCAAAGGTTCACGTATGGAACTATTGTACATATAAAACTCTCTCTCTCTCTCTCTCTCTCTCTCTCTCTCTCTCTCTCTCTCTCTCTCTCTCTCACACACACAAGGCCTGTGTGTCATTTAGGTAATTGGTGGTTCAAAGGTTCGCTCGGTGGCCAAAAACGATACGGTGTTGTTCCTATTGGTGGCCCACACTGTACTACAGAGAGAGAGAGAGAGAGAGAGAGAGAGAGAGAGAGAGAGAGAGAGAGAGAGAGAGTGTGAAAAATGGAAAAGGGTAAACAATTAAAAAAGTGAACAAAAGCAGAAGAGTTAAAGAAATAAAAGTAGAAAGGGGTGAAGAAAAGTGAAGATAAACCACAAAAGTGAAAAAAAAGAAGAAAAAGTGAAAAAAGAATAGATTTATTATATTTAAAAGATTGAACGAATAAGATAAAGAATATCTATCTATCTATCTATTTATCTATCTGTCTATCTATCCAATACTCAACTCCAACTATAAATATTCAACTTCCATTAATAACATTGGAAAAAAAAAACAGAGGAAAATATTTTAGCGAAAAAAAAATATAACGTAAATAAATACATTTTACAATGGCTATTATAATGGCACCTTTTGTTATGTAAATAGTGTGTGTCTGGCCAACCTGGTGCCTCGGATATATGATTATTAAGGTAGACAGTTTAGCCATATTGTTTGACTGTGGGGGGTTGTCTGTGTGTGTGTGTGTGTGTGTGTGTGTGAGAGACAATAAACAAGACATAAAGGACATAAAACAAACTCTGCTTTCTGAAAGTTGAGAAAATTGGCTCAGAGTTCACCCGTCTGAAAGTTAATGTGTATCTAACTTAAGTGTTGAGCTAAATTGCCGAAGAATGAAGACATATTTCCGAACAAAGAAGGAGGGGGAGGGGACGAGGAGGAAGGGGAGGGGGGCGAGGAGGAGGGAGAAGAGGAGGAGGGGGAGGGGACGAGGAGGAAGGGGAGGGAGGGGGGCGAGGAGGAGGGAGACGAGGAGGAGGGGGAGACGAGGGGGAGGGGGGCGAGGTGGAAGGGGGAGGAGACGAGGAGGAGGGGGAGACGAGGGGGAGGGGGGCGAGGTGGAAGGGGGAGGAGACGAGGAGGAGGGGGAGACGAGGGGGAGGGGGGCGAGGTGGAAGGGGGAGGGGACGAGGAGGAGGGGGAGACGAGGGGGAGGGGGGAGAGGAGGAAGGGGGAGGGGACGAGGAGGGAGAAGAGGGGGAAGGGGAGACGAGGGGGAGGGGGGAGAGGAGGAGGAGGGGTGACGAGGAGGAGGAGGAGGGAGGGGTGGCGAGGAGGAGGAGGAGGGAGGGGGAAGAGAAGGAGGGGGAGGAGGAGAATATGAAACGCTTTTAAGTTTATATATTTTCGATCATTCACGAATCTGAATATGAAGAAAACGTTTACAAATTGGCAGCAACAACAAGATACTGTATAACGGTAAAATACGTCATAAATATATAATGGTTGGCCCTCGTGTAAGGAGGATGGCCGGTCCAAGGGCCACCAAGGCGTCAATTTTGTTCAAGGTGTAGAAGCTGTTGCCAACACAAAAACCACACCCTGAGTTAACGAGTTGCATGACCCAACCGCACTAGCTAACCATTACCCCAGAACACGATCCGCAAATCGATTAACATCCAGGTTCCCAA
This sequence comes from Homarus gammarus, assembly GCA_958450375.1. Taxonomy (NCBI): domain Eukaryota; kingdom Metazoa; phylum Arthropoda; class Malacostraca; order Decapoda; family Nephropidae; genus Homarus; species Homarus gammarus. The sequence goes on along the minus strand of CAUDMG010002128.1, from coordinate 908,313 downwards.
TTACTGCTGGGTAGACAGAGGCAAATGGCGTAAAGAAACTTGCCCATAGTTTCACCCTGCCCGGGGATCAAACCTGGGACCACACGCTTAAGAAGAGAGCTTGCTAACCATTACACTACAGGTTACCACGTTAACATCAACAATAACACAGAATATAACAACACTTTCTACACTTACATCTTATGATCCACCCAAGACGTGAGGGTCCCCGAGTGGTCCGCCTCTCTGGGGTAGGTCATCGTCCACCGCAGAAGAAGGACGCTACATAATACATGTTTATCTGATATTTAAACAACATTTTGTAGGCCTATGCTTATTTATTTTCGCAGGTCGTTAAAACATTAAGACAGACAACGCAGATGGACACACACACACACACACACACACACACACACACACACACACACACGTTAATTTATCCCAACTGGAAATTTACAAATATACGTACAATATATCTTTTACCCTAAGATATATAAGGTAAACGTATCTTACTGACTTATGGGAAAAACACATTCGAAAAACTTCTATTTATATCACATTGAAATTCTGTCGTAACTGTGTGCTCGTTCATCCGAATTTAGTGTCGAACTTTTTTTTTTGTGAGTATCGGATCCTGGTTTAATGTCTCTCCATTACGTTATTATCAACAAACAGACTCACTAAATCCTTTTTGTGAACACTTAAACCTAACCTAACCTAACCTAACCTAACCTTACTTTATCTAACCAAACCTAACCTAACATTACTTTATTTAACCTAACTAAAAAGATCAGTGGGTTTAGTAAGAAGATTTGGGCTCGACTTAGATTCCGGAATGGGGTATGGGTCCCGATTCGAGTATGGGTCCGGATTCGAGTATGGGTCCGGATTCGAGTATGGGTTCAAATCCGGGTATGGGTTCGGATACGGGAATGGATTCGAATACCAGGCATGTGTTCAAATCCGGGTAATGAATGCAACGCGCAGGCAATGATCCAAATTCAATATCTTATGAAATGTGAAATGAAACAGAATTGTCATATAAATTTCAGCTTACAGTCACCTCCCTTCATTAGCACACGATAGACGAAGCTGCAGCTGACATTTAACGATTCAATTATGAGTATTTACCCTTTTAATGAGGTCATATTAGAGATGCAGTTGAAGGTTTTGATTGGTGGTTTAAGCACTCTTGTGGGAGCCAATCAGAGAGAGAGCAGAGTGGTCTCTTTAAGGATCACTAACCAATGACAACTTCCCAAGAGAAAATATTGTTTATGATTTGGGTACTGACAGTAACAGAGAGAGAGAGAGAGAGAGAGAGAGAGCACCAAACATATGACAAAAGGACGAAAGAAAACCCTTTATTGAGTCGATAAGTTATTTTGAGGCCAGACAGAAGCAGCATAGTACCCCCCTTAGAGAGAAAACGGCACTTGATATAGAAAACGGCAGATAGAGAAAACGGTACTTGATATAGAAAACGGTAACTGATAACAAAAAACGGTACTGACAGAGAAAACGATACTGATATAGAAAACGGCACTTGATATAGAAAACGGCACTTGATATAGAAAACGGCACTTGATATAGAAAACGGCACTTGATATAGAAAACGGCACTTGATATAGAAAACGGCACTTGATATAGAAAACGGTACTTGATATAGAAAACGGTAACTGATAACAAAAAACGGTACTGACAGAGAAAACGGTACTTGATTTAGAAAACGGTAACTGATAACAAAAAACGGTACTGATAACAAAAACGATACTTGATAAAATAAACGAAATCTCATACCGCAAGAAATATCCATACGTTAGGTGGATATTATATTCAGTAGAGTGGGGAGGGTGAAGGCGGAGGGGGGGAGGGGGAGGGGGGAGGGGGGAGGGGGTGGTTGGTTATGAGGGAAATATTACAGCCAAGTGGGGGGGGGGGGGGGCGTCTTATTGCCTCACACGACCCATCCAATAGCACTGTCGTTATCTGTAAGTCGTGATGGAGGGTTACTGGGATGTGCTGAGGTCTGCTGGTCATTGATATTTGTTGGTCATTGAGAGCTGCTGGTCACTGAGATCTGTTGGTCACTGAGATCTGTTGGTCACTGAGATCTGCTGGTCACTGAGATCTGCTGGTCACTGAGATCTGCTGGTCACTGAGATCTGCTGGTCACTGAGAACTGCTGGTCGTACACTGTCACAAGTCATCGTAATATAGTCACCGCATTATTATCTGAATGTGAAGTTTTCCAAGTATTTTCCCCACAAACCTATATTATATTTGTTGTCATCCTTCTCCCTGGTAGACTTTTACTGAAGGGGACCTTGGCGAGGTTGTTAATATATCACCCTCAGTTCCCCCCCTTCCCCTCCTCTCTTCTCTTCCTCCCCACTCATCCTCTCCGCCTTCCCCCATTTCTCTCCTCACACTCCTCCCCGTCTCTCCCTTCCCTCTCCCCCCCCCCCCTTGGTGCATTCGACTCCGGGCTGACACTCTCTCAGCTGACAACCACCATCAAATATGCTGTGGTTAAATATGAGTCGAAATACTGGCCCCACCGTCACCCTCAACCAACGTGCCAGGAGTTGTCAGGAGGGCACGGAAAACCCGCTCAAAAAATGTATATGTATATCAATTCTTACACACACACACACATACACACACACACACAGACACACACACACAGTAAGATATCCCCTACTCTCCAACACGCAGTAAATATCTTGACTAACAAGCAAAGTTTTCGTGTCCAAGTTCTTTCCCTCAAAGACTTTCTCACCCACACCCGTCCCCATACCCACACACCCACACCCTTCCCACCCACACTCTCCAAACCCATACCCAGCCGTCCCCCTCCCCCCCCCCCCCCCACACACACACCTCTACCACATACACAACCACCCATTCAACCACACCCCTCAATGACGCATCTAGTGGAGAAGGGAGGAGACGGTGCGTGGCTAGGAAGGGAGATCACCCCTCACCCCACACCCCCCTCACCCCCTCTCCCCTCACCTACCCCCCCTCACCAAGCATCAGAAGGGGTTTTATCGGAAAAATTTCTCCCTCTATCGGTAAATGTGATGGCGTGAGTGAAAGACCAACCTGCCATAATGACTCGGTTTATCATCCTCTGTAAATGGTTCTGTTCCATCGAGCTAAGTTACTACGGTAGTGTTATATTGTACACGAGACTATTGATGAGAAGTGTGTACCTGGACACTTAATTAGTCTTTTGTGTTACCTGTATCTTGTTGTGGTTGTTAGTGATGGATGACTCTCTCTCTCTCTCTCTCTCTCTCTCTCTCTCTCTCAGTACCCAACAACCCAACCACCCACAAGCCCATCCACACACTCACCTACCCACCCACACACTTTCACCGCACCTCCAACCACTCAATCACTGTTACACCCACACACCCAGCCAGCACCATCCCACCCACCCCTCCACCCACCCACCCAGCACACCCCTCCACTGCCATTTACCAGTATTGCTTTAGATATTTGGCACGGTGTGTGGGTGGGTGTGGGTGGGTAAGTGTGGGTGGGTGTGGGTGGGTGGGTAAGTGTGGGTGGGTGTGGGTGGGTGTGTATGGGTGGGTGTCGTGTAGAACAACCTGCCTGAGGTCACTGTGTTGGGTGTACCTGGTGATGAGAGAGAGAGAGAGAGAGAGAGAGAGAGAGAGAGAAGACAGACATACACAATCCACAGAGACAAATTTACATATTATTTACATCTATTTACAGCGATTTACAAGCACATAAGAACATTCATCTCGATAGTCGCAAGTTTATATATACAAATGAATTGAACTGACATACGATGATTTACACGATATCGTTGTCGCATTATATGGAGTTATGTTTACAATTTACACATTACATTTACGATGATTTACATATGCTTAAAATTGTTGTCAATCCATGAATTTTGGCGATTTACGGATGTTAATACGCAATACATTTACATTGATTTACAGGTACAAATAAACAAAATGCATTTACCATAAATAATAAAAATCACATTTACAATTTACAGAAAATATTTACGATCATTTACAAAAACAAAAATAATTAGTATACATTTACAACGATTCCCAAAGACAAATGTAAATATATCACAATATTCATTTACAACCATTTACAAACACAAATTTACAGAAATAATCCTCGCTTCTAATTTACAGAGAGCAGCCAAATTCTTCATGTAAATTAAACACCAGAAGTCGAACACACGATAAATTCCAGAAGATAAATTTCACGAACAAAACAAAATCGCTTCGCCAATCAGATTAAATTAATTATCGAAATCATCCGGCTCTTGAGGGAGGGAGGGAGGGGGGAGGGGGGGAAGATTAATTTAAATTCGCTAGTTTATCTCAAAGTTAACATGGTGGTTATAGTACGGTTACAAGTCGATTCTATAATGGAGTGTAAAAAAAATCGATGTTTAAAAAAATTTCTGTAAAAAATCCTTCCGTAGCATCTCGAGATATTTACAGATTTACATATTTTTTATAACTAAAAATTTACAACGTGATATTTACAGATTTACAGACGACTATTTACACATTAATATTCAAATGAGAGAGAGAGAGAGAGAGAGAGAGAGAGAGAGAGAGAGAGAGAGAGGTGAAAAACAAACAGCAAAACGAAAGAACCGGAGGAAAAGTACACACACGTGATGATTTGAGAGGAAGGGGAGGGCGTGGATCAAAGGCCACAAAGGGAGAGGGAGAGAAAGGGAGAGAGAGAAAGGGAGAGAGTGAGAAAGGGAAAAATGGTGAGAGACTGAGGGAGAAAAAGGAGGAGGGAGTGAGTGAAGGGGAGAAAGATGAAGTGAGGGAGAGGCAGGAAAATAAAGATAATTGGAGAGAGAGAGAGAGAGAGAGAGAGAGAGAGAGAGAGAGAGAGAGAGAGAGAGAGAGAGAGGCAAGGACATATAAATAATGGGAGAGAGAGGGAGAGAAAGGAAGGCAGGTAATGAAGCAGGTAGAAACAAGAGAGAGAGAGAGAGAGAGAGAGAGAGAGAGAGAGAGAGAGAGAGAGAGAGAGAGAGAGAGAGAGAGAGAGAGAGAGGATACTAATGCAGCAAACCAAAGAAGAGAGAGAAAGAGATAAAGAGAGACCAATAGAAAGGAGGGGATTAAGGAAGCAAGGGAGGAGAGAGAGAGAGAGAGAGAGAGAGAGAGAGAGAGAGAGAGAGAGAGAGAGAGAGAGATGTAATGATACAGGGGAGGGAGGTACAGGAAAGGGAATTAGCGAGAAATGTGGATGAAAGGAAGTGAAAAGCAATATTTGGATGAGATGGCTGAAGAAGAGGAATAAGGGGAGAGTTGATAAGAGGCTACTAATGGTCAGAGGAGAGAGAGAGAGAGAGAGAGAGAGAGAGAGAGAGAGAGAGAGAGAGAGAGAGACCTAAACTTCCTCCCATTACATTTCACATCCAATTTATCATCTCTTATTTTTCACTTCATTATCACCCTTCCTTCTTCCCTGTCCTTTATTATCATGTTTCTCTGCCTTGTCACTTCATAATTACATCATTCTTCTCTCTCTCTCTTTCTTTCTTTCTTTCGATTTTAGTCTTACAATTCATTTTTTCTCATTTATTCCCCTATTTTCGATTCTCTAATTTATTATTTGTCCCTTTTCCTTATTTCCCAATTTACAAAAGTCGATTTACATAAATATTTACAACTTTTACTCTCACAAAATTTTATGCACGTTCATACTTACAAATATTAATCCACACGTGTTAGTTCTTCCCATCATTAATATAATCAGGTAAACTTTCCAAACACCAGAATTAGGTTAGGTTAAGTTAAATTACATTAATACTTGAAAAAAAAAATATATTATAATTTTCGATATATTTTGGTTGGGTTTGGTTGGGTTTGGTTGAGTTGGGTTGGGTTGGGTTGGTGGTTAGGTTAGGTTAGGTTCTATTTGAGTTGTTGTTTGTCTACAGCAACCAAGGTGTGATTGAGCTTTTGCATTGATAGATAATAACAATAACATTCATAAACAACCAAAATAACAACACTAATAACAGTAACAACAACAACAATAATAATAATAATAATAATAATAATAATAATAATAATAATAATAAAAATAATAATAATAATAATAATAATAATAATAATAATAATAATAATAATAAAAATAATAATAATAACAATAATAACGCTAATGATTGCCCCCACTGGCAATGTCTCGCATGTTCGTCTGGCGTAACATAATAGCGGGAAAGACGGGAACACCAGACACTAATGAATGCTCGGGCTGGCTATGCTTTTATTCCTTACCTCCAGAAATATCCTTCAGCTATTTACTTTTATCTGGTAACAGTGAAAGCTTTCCCCGTTTACTTGGCAACAATGTCGATATTACCGTTCCTTTTGGCAATCCTGTTTGGACAGTAAAAACCTCCATATACCGGACTTCTCTCTCCATATAAATCCGTTAGATAGGGAGAGAGGAGTTTTCACATCTAACGGACACTCGATATAACGGATTTTAATTTCAATATGGTTCGTTAGACTGAGGTTCACATCTAACAGACCCTCGACATAACGGACTTTCCTCTCCATATAGTCCGTTAAACAGAGGTCGGTCCAAGACACAGCCTTGTACTGTAAGATGCACTGACCCCACCCTGAGTCTCGTGCTGACAATTTTACCTGGCAATACTTGGTAAAGGAAGGCTGTATGTAAGGGTGATTGGTGGATCTGTTTTTGGCTGTATTACTGTCAGGATAAATATTAAACAAACCAAAGGAAACAATTTTATAATAATAAACTATTAATTGTTATTTAAGGTCAGGAGAAGTTTCCAAATATACCTAAAAAATAATAAAAAAATATGTCACTGTATCCAATCCCAGGCATTATAAAAGGGGGGAGGGGGAAGGGGAGGGAGGGGGAGGGGGAAGGGAGAAGGAAGGGGAAAGAGGGAGGGAGAAAATGGAGGGGGAGGGGGGGGGAAGGGTGAGGTTCCTATTTTTTGGTCCAATATCAGAAAATTACAGTTTCATTCAAGAGCTATTAAGCAGAAAACTGTGGCCAGGTCCTACGAGTGTTGACTGTGAGGACGACGAAGGATTCTTTTGGTTGGGCAGGATTGGCAATTTTATGCTCAGGTGGTTGTGTATGGCGCCCCCCCCCCCCCCCCCGAGGCCTGGGTCATCCCACTACTGATGACGACCTTCTGCCGCGGCCGCCACACACCTCCTGCCGCGGCCTCCACACACCTCCTGCTGGGGGTGAGAGGAGATGTAGAGATGGATCTTGACCTTCTCGGGTGTGAGGGAAGGTTGAGGGGAGGTGTAGGGGAGGTTGAGGGGAGGTGTAGGGGAGGTTGAGGGGAGGTATAGGGGAGGTGTAGGGGAGGTTGAGGGGAGGTATAGGGGAGGTTGAGGGGAGGTGTAGGGGAGGTTGAGGGGAGGTGTAGGGAAGGTTGAGGGGAGGTGTAGGGGAGGTTGAGGGGAGGTGTAGGGAAGGTTGAGGGGAGGTGTAGGGGTGGTTGAGGGGAGGTGTAGGGGAGGTTGAGGGGAGGTGTAGGGGAGGTTGAGGGGAGGTGTAGGGAAGGTTGAGGGGAGGTGTAGGGGAGGTGTAGGGGAGGTATAGGGGAGGTTGAGGGGAGGTGTAGGGGAGGTTGAGGGGGGGTGTAGGGGTGGTTGAGGGAAGTTATAAAATGGGAGTAGAAATCTTTTAGGGGATGGGGGTGTGATGGGGGATGCAAAGGGGAAGAGAGGAGAGGAATTTCCGATATTCTGTGGATGACAAAGGGTGGTGAGGGACGGGAGGGGGGGGGGAGAGGGACCCCCAATTTCTAAGAAGGGCTGTAGGTGGGGAGGTGTGGGGGGGACGGGGGGAGAGGAGATAGGGAAGGTGTTGCTCCATATATCTTGGTGGAAGTTTGAGTTAGTGAGATTTTTTTTTTGTGGGGGAGGGATAGTGGTGGGAGAGGTAGTGGTGGGTGGTGGTAGTGGTGGGTGGTGGTAGTGGTGGGTGGTGGTTGTGGGGGGAGGGGTAGTGGTGGGTGGTGAAGGTAGTGGTGGGTGGTGGTAGTGGGGGGAGGGGTAGTGGTGGGTGGTGCGTGGTAGTAGTGGGGGGAGGGGTAGTGGTGGGGGGAGGGGTAGTGGTGGGTGGTGGTAGTGGTGGGTGGTGGTAGTGGTGGGTGGTGGTAGTGGGGGGAGGGGTAGTGATGGGTGGTGGTAGTGGGGGGAGGGGTAGTGGTGGGTGGTGGTAGTGGTGGGTGGTGGTAGTGGGGGGAGGGGTAGTGGTGGGTGGTGGTAGTGGTGGGTGGTGATAGTGGTGGGAGAGGTAGTGGTGGGTGGTGGTAGTGGTGGGTGGTGGTAGTGGGGGGAGGGGTAGTGGTGGGTGGTGGTAGTGGTGGGTGGTGGTAGTGGTGGGTGGTGGTAGTGGGGGGGAGGGGTAGTGGTGGGTGGTGGTAGTGGTGAGTGGTGGTAGTGGGGGGAGGGGTAGTGGTGGGTGGTGGTAGTGGTGGGTGGTGGTAGTGGGGGGAGGGGTAGTGGTGGGTGGTGGTAGTGGGGGGAGGGGTAGTGGTGGGTGGTGGTAGTGGGGGGAGGGGTAGTGGTGGGTGGTGGTAGTGGTGGGTGGTGGTAGTGGTGGGTGGTGGTAGTGGTGGGTGGTGGTAGTGGGGGGAGGGGTAGTGGTGGGTGGTGGTAGTGGGGGGAGGGGTAGTGGTGGGTGGGGTAGTGGGGGGTGGTGGTAGTGGTGGGTGGTGGTAGTGGTGGGAGGGGTAGTGGTGGGTGGTGGTAGTGGTGGGTGGTGGTAGTGGTGGGAGGGGTAGTGGTGGGTGGTGGTAGTGGTGGGTGGTGGTAGTGGTGGGTGGTGGTATTTGTGGGTGGTGGTAGTGGTGGGTGGTGGTAGTGGTGGGAGGGGTAGTGGTGGGTGGTGGTAGTGGTGGTTGGTGGTAGTGGTGGGTGGGGTAGTGGTGGGTGGTGGTAGTGGTGGGTGGTGGTAGTGGTGGGTGGTGGTAGTTGTGGGTGGTGGTAGTGGTGGGTGGTGGTAGTGGTGGGTGGTGGTAGTGGGGGGAGGGGTAGTGGTGGGTGGTGGTAGTGGGGGGAGGGGTAGTGGTGGGTGGTGGTAGTGGTGGGTGGTGGTGATGGGTGGTGGTGGTGATGGGTGGTGGAGTGGTGGGTGGTGGTAGTGGGGGGAGGGGTAGTGGTGGGTGGTGGTAGTGGTGGGTGGTGGTGGTAGTGGGGGGAGGGGTAGTGGTGGGTGGTGGTAGTGGTGGGTGGTGGTGGTGGGTGGTGGTAGTGGTGGGTGGTGGTAGTGGTGGGTGGTGGTAGTGGTGGGTGGTGGTAGTGGGGGGAGGGGTAGTGGTGGGTGGGTGTAGTGGTGGGTGGTGGTAGTGGTGGGTGGTGGGTGGTGGTGGGTGGTGGTGGTGGTGGTGGTAGTGATGGGTGGTGGTAGTGGTGGGTGGTGGTGACGGGTGGTGGAGTGAGGCTCATGGTGGACGCTAGTGGTCAGTACAGGTGAGGAAGGTGTGGAAAGAGAGATAAAATAAAGACTTGTTTGGTGTGTTGTGCTGTGGTGGATCGTCACCTGAAGGGGAGGAGGACTTGTGAAGGACGGCGTCAGGGGGCGTCTGGTGGTGCAGCGCCTCACAAAGAACACTTCCAAGGAGACGTGTTATGAAAAAGATAAAACCTTAGACCAGTGTTTGTGGACGGGACACGCAAGACCTTGTTAATAGGAGAGAGATAAAAATATACTTCAGAACAGAAGAAAAGAAAATAGATTATGGAAGATGATAAAATGTTTCTGGTGTGTTGTGATTAAAGGGTATTACTAACCTAACCTAACCTAACCTAACCTAACCTAACCTAACCTAACCTAACCAAACCTAACCTAACCAACCTAACCAAACCCAACCTTTCAAATTTTCACCTTTTTCTTACTCTTCCTCTTTCCTCTCGTTCTCTCACTCCCATCATCTCTCTCTCTCCCCCTCCAGACTTCTCTCTCTGTCTGCCTCACTTCTCCTATCTCCTCTCCCTCACTCCTCCGCCTCTTCCTTCACCTCCGTGTTACCTGTGTGGGCAGGTGGGTCCGCGGAATCACCTGTCAACATCTCTAGACAATACATCACGGTGTTCTCTTCCTCCTTCTAGTTATTATCCTTCCTCCTTCACACCTGTTCGTTCCTTCTTCCTCTCCCTCACTTCTATTATCCTCTCCTCTCTCCTACTCCTCACTCAATCTTCTTTTTCACATCTCTCTCTCTCTCTCTCTCTCTCTCTCTCTCCCTCTTTTCTTTTCACACCATTCTATCTCCCACTCCTCATTTACTCCTTATCCCTTACCTCCATTATTCTCTCTCCTCTCTCCCCCTCGTGTGTGTGTGTGTGTGTGTGTCTACAATATACGCCATTAAAACCCCCATAATAATGCCAAGGTCGACTATCAAGGTCACACTCGAGCGAGGTCAACCTTGTATATAAATAATTATCATATATTCCTTCATTATTATCTTGTTCTTATCTTTTCTTTCTATATGACCTTATCTCCCTCTCTTCCTTCCTTCCTTACCTACTTACCTCCCTCCCTCTCTCTGTTTCCATCCTTCCTTCCTCCCTCCCCCGCTCCTTACCTCCTCCTCTCCCTTTCTCTCATTTCATTATGTTTTCATTTTTATCATCTTATCTCTCTCGTCCTTCATTATCTCTCTCGTCTCTTGCATCTCCTTAACTCTTGAAACACTTATCTCATTATCTCTGTCCCCTCGTCTGTCACATTCTGTCATCATCAACAAGAAGGACAGGAGAGAGAGAGAGAGAGAGAGAGAGAGAGAGAGAGAGAGAGAGAGAGAGAGAGAGAGAGTTTATATGCAGTATAACGTATATATATCGCCCACTATACTGCAACCCGTCAATATAAGGAAGAACCTGGTCACACACACACACACACACACACACACACACACACACACACACACACACACACACACACAATTTGAAATCGCCAACAAACTCCTGAAATTTAAATCCAAATGCTCCACGACCCCAATTGACCTCCCAATCAAAAGATACAAGGAGTTTGCAGTCGAACTTGCCACCCCCCTCTGTTCTATTATTAATGCATCCCTCAGACAAAGCAAATGTCCTAAAGAATGGAAAACCGCATTTGTCACCCCTATCCCCAAGGTCACCACCCCACAGTCCCCTAACGACCCCAAGCCAGTTGCCACTACCCCCATACCCAGTCTACTCTGTGAAGACTTTGTTTATGAGTGGGCATTTGCTAAAATCTATCAGTCAATTGATCCACAGCAATTTGGCAATATGAGGACCTCCTCTACATCACACTGCTTGGTGAACTTTCTGGATTTCCTGCACAAAAACCTGCAGAAACGTAAGACATCACTGGCCGTTGCCCTTGTTGACTTCAGGAAGGCTTTTGACCTTGTTGATCACTGCACTGTTATCAACAAGGCCATTGCACTAGGGCTGCCCACCAACCTGGTCTTATGGCTCACTGAGGTATCAGGGCTCGGTCTCCACATTCCAACACCTCACCTGCGGTGTTCCCCAGGGGACCAAGATGCGACCACTGTGCTTCCTGATCCTGATCAACGACGCTCTATCGGACACTCCTCACAGGTGGAGGTACGTGGATGACTGCACTGTAGGGGTTACGGTGGACAACACCGCACTAGACTACTCATCGCTACAAGGCACCCTGGACAGGCTACAGGCATGGACTACGGAGAACAAGGTCACCATCAACCACACCAAAACCGTAGTCATGCACATCAATACCGCCACTACTCCAGTGCAAGCTCCAGCAGTCACAGTGGGTGCCCATCCTCTCCAGTTAGTGCAGTCTGCCAAACTCCTGGGTGTTACCATAGACCACAAACTGGACTGGAAGGCCCATGTAAACAACACAATCAAGGCAGCCTCGTACCGACTCTACATGCTACGACGACTTAGGTCACTTGGGACACCCACGCCAGAGCTGAGGACTATCTACAACGCCTTTATTTTCCCCAAACTAACGTATGTGTCACCAGCCTGGTCGTCTTCTCTCAACTCCACCCAACAACGTCGGCTAGAGAAGGTACAGAAAAGGGCCTGCAGAATCATGCTCGGCGCAGACTACTCCGGCTACACAACGCTCTCTCCACCCTGGAAATGCCATCCCTCAGTGACCTCCACCACCAAGCACTAGCAAGGTTTGGCAGTGGACTACTGCACCATCCTCATCATCGCCACCTCCTGTAACCGGCAGTCCCTCGCCCACCTCGCAAAGTCCGCCACTACAACAAAATTCAGCCCATAAGAGCCCGCACCGATAGATATAAGATTAGCACCATCCCATCTATTGTTAAAATAATAAACAACTCCTGATTTATGTACTGTACAGCCCTGTAAATGTATTCAACGCATATCACTATGTCTAAATCAAATGTAAGTTTGTATATTTTCAGCCACCGGCTGCAACTCTATTAATAAACCGTTTATTATTATTATTATTATTATTATTTCACACACACACACACACACACACACACACACTCAAAACGAATCAGTCTTCCTGTGATTATTTCTCAACAGGTTATTAGGTTAAGTAAGGTTAGGTTATACAGTAGGTTAGGTTAGGTTTATGTTAGGTTAGGTTGTCGAGGTATTCTATTTCCCAGGGAGGAATTTTGGTCTAGTGGTCGTGGCAAGTCAATAAAAATTCCCTATCATGTTATCTCAGGATTTTATGAACATTTAAGTTCGGGAAAAAATGGACCCAAAACTGTTTATTTTTCAGAACATAAACAATTGTTGGTTCATTTAAGCTTCTGGTGACCTTATTTAACCTGACTGAACCTAACTTAAGCAGAAGTAACCTAATCTAACCTGACCTGACAAAACATAATGTAATCTTATCTGATATGGCCTGGCCTGGCCTAACCTAACCTAACAAAACCTAACCTAACCTAACCTAACCAAACCTAACCTAACCTGACTTAACCTAACATAACCAAACCTAACCAAACCAGACAAGAGCAGACCAGACCAGAGCAAACTCAACCAAAACCAAACCTAACCAAATCAGAACCAAACCCAACCTAACCAAGACACACACAAAAAAATAATTAAAAAAAAAACCTAACCTAACCTAACCTAACCTAACCTATACCGTAATATTTCCAGTCACTTAATATCTTGTCCAAGAAGATTAAGTTTTTACTCTACTTTGGCTGTAAATTTCCAGGGTCCAATATTTTCACCGTAAATTTAAGGGTCCGGTATATTACTACGTCGATTAAAAGCTCGTGTATTTTACGTCCCGAGTACAGTAAAGATTTTCCTAAATTTTCCCTTCTCGTGATTTAAAAACGTCTACATATTTTGTGTTAATGTGAGTTTAGTTACTCTGTCTCTCTCTCTGTCTCTCTCTCTTTCTCTCTTTGTCTATGTCGCTGTTTCTGTGTCTTTTGCTGTCTGTCTCTGTCTCTTTTTTCTCTCTTTCTACTCTCTCTCTGTCTCTCTATCTCTCTTTCTCATCTCTATCATTCTTTCTCTCTGTCTTTGTCCCTATCTGTCTGTTTCTATCTGTCTCTTTTAATCTTTTATTACTCCTGTTAACCTTCTCCTTCCTTTCTTACTTTCTCTGTCCCTCTCCCCATCTTCGTCTCATTTTTAAACTCTCCTTATCGTATCTCTCTCTCGATCTCCCTTACTCTATCCTCCTCCCTCTCTCTCTTCCCTACTCCCTCTTCACGCCTCTTCCCGCATCTAGTTTTACATAGGCAAAAGTTTTCCCCCCTTCAATAAAATTAACATAGGGTTGTTGAGATTACATTTTCCGGCCTCTGGTATTGGTGGGCAGATCTGGACGGGTGACCTAGAGGTTCCGATATTAAATGTGATGAAAACTGATCCCCCAGCTGAGCAGAGGATTGGGAGGGGGGGGGGGGGGGGGGGGAGGGGCGTTACCTAAGAGACGCCATTATGTGTATTGGAGCGTTTGATTCTATTTAACTTTGATCCGAGGATGTTGAAGGAATATTCGATTATGTAGTATTGGGTGTAGTTATCTTTTAGCTTGTGGGTCTGGAGGTTTAAGTTCCACAGTCTGGGAGTTCTGGAAGTGATTATTGTAATGGTAAATGTCCTGGAAGCAGCCATCCTCAACCTTAATAATCCTGGAAGCAACCGTACTCAACCTTAATAATCCTGGAAGCAGCCATCCTCAACCTTAATAATCCTGGAAGCAACCATCCTCAACCTTAATAATCCTGGAAGCAACCATCCTCAACCTTAATAATCCTAGAAGCAACCATCCTCAACCTTAATAATCCTGGAAGCAACCATCCTCAACCTTAATAATCCTGGAAGCAACCATCCTCAACCTTAATAATCCTGGAAGCAACCATCCTCAACCTTAATAATCCTAGAAGCAACCATCCTCAACCTTAATAATCCTGGAAGCAACCATCCTCAACCTTAATAATCCTGGAAGCAACCATCCCCAACCTTAATAATCCTGGAAGCAACCATCCTCAACCTTAATAATCCTGGAAGCAACCATACTCAACTCAAAAATCCTGGAAGCAACCATACTCAACCTTAATAATCCTGGAAGCAACCATCCTCAACCTTAATAATCCTGGAAGCAACCATCCTCAACCTTAATAATCCTGGAAGCAACCATACTCAACTCAAAAATCCTGGAAGCAACCATCCTCCAAACCAAAGAGCCATTGAGAGCAGCCATCCTAGTAGTGCTAAGGATCCTGGAAGCATTCACACGATGGTTTGAGTCAAAGATAAAACCATTTCTTTTGGCCTCGAGGATGAGAGATAGAGAGAGAGAGTTTGTATTCACTGACAAGAGCCGCCAGACCAAGTTGGCAACCACTTATGACCAGAAGAAGATGGTGATTATCTTTGTACTGATCTTCAACGACTCCTCCTCCCTACCCCCCTTCCTCCCTCTCCCCTTCCCCCTTCCCCCTTCCCCCCTTCCTCCCTCCCCCTCCCCTTCCCCCCCCCCCTCTTCCTCCTCATACTAGCTGGCCCTTTGAAAGTTTGACCTAAAGACATAATTTCACAAGTAGGGGAGCACATGAAGATTAGGTTAGGTTAGGTTAGGTTAGGTTAGGTAAGCATTAGAGTGTTTAATCCTAGGTTAAAGTAAGCTGGGGTGGCTAATCCTCATGTAATCCACCGAAATTGGTCTTCTAAATGGATTTCCTTAACTTAATCCCTTATAAAAAAAACTTGATCCAAAAGATAAACCTCAAGGGATTTATTCTTAGAAGTTGGTTTAAGAAGTTAACAATTTATCCAGATATAAATACCTGTAATTACACGTATCGGTTACCTTCATTACTGCCTATGTTCAGTTTGGTATGGAATGAGTGGTAAGGTAAGAGAGAAGTGTAGAGGGCAAGAGAAGTGGAGTGGGCAAGAGAAGTGGAGTGGGCAAGAGAAGTGTAGAGGGCAAGAGAAGTGGAGTGGGCGCGAGAAGTGGAGTGGGCAAGAGAAGTGGAGTGGGCAAGATAAGTGGAGTGGGCGCGAGAAGTGGAGTGGGCAACAGGAAAGAAGTTAACTCGACAAATTAAAACATCAACATTACACATTGACAAAAAAATATTTACATTTATTTACAATTTTGTTTACAATATATTAAGTTACTTTACACAGATGGAAGCAAAGATAGATTCACCATTAAATGATTTATTAGTTCAACTCTCATCCATTTATGACTGTCTGCGGTGTCTGTCTGCGGTGTCTGTCTGCGGTGTCTGTCTGCTGTGTCTGCTTTATCTGTCTGTTGTGTCTCATATTTGTCTGCCTACTGTGTCTATCTGCTGTGACTGTCTGCTGCTTCTATATGCTGTGAGTGTCTGCTGTGTCTATCTGCTGGGCCTGTCTGCTGTGTGTCTCCTGTGTCTATTTGCTGCATATTAAGATTATATCTTGCTCTTGTCAGACCTCACCTGGATTACGCAGGTCAGTTCTGGTCACCGCATTACAGAATGGATATAGAATCATTGGAAAGAATCCAGAGGAGAATGACAAGACTAATCCCGGGCATTAGGAACCTTGAGTACAGAGACAGGTTAAAGCATCTTAATTTGCACTCCCTCGAGAGACGTAGAGCGAGGGGCGACCTGATAGAGGTGTATAACTGGAAGTCAGGGCTAAACAAAGGGGACATTACAAAGGTACTCAAATTATCCAACCAGGAGCGAACTCGTAACAATGGTTTTAAATTAGACAAATTTAGATTTAGGCGCGAAATAGGTAAACATTGGTTTGGAAACAGAGTAGTGGATGAGTGGAACAAGTCACCAAATATCATCATTAACTCGAATACGCTGGTTAGCTTCAAACATAGGTATGGGTCAATAGGCCCGCTGCAGTTTCCTCCATTCTTATGTTCTTATATGTCTGCCTACTGTTTCTATCTGCTGTGACTGTCTGCTGCTTCTATCTGCTGTGAGTGTCTGCTGTGTCTATCTGCTGGGCCTGTCTGCTGTGTCTGCTGTGACCGTCTGTCAGCTTTATCTGTCTGTTGTGTCTCATATTTGTCTGCCTACTGTGTCTATCTGCTGTGTCTGCCAGCCGTGTCAGTCTGCTGTGTCAGTCTGCTGTATCTTCCTGTCGTATCTGTCTGCTGTGTTTGTCTGCTGTTGACATTAATTTAGTTAAGTAGGAGAAATTGAGTAGCGAAAGAGTGCTTCCATAAAACAATGGAAGTCAATTCCTTTTGCATGTTGAAAAGGCCACACTCGTCTGACCTCTGGCGGGGATCACAGAGAGAGAGAGAGAGAGAGAGAGAGAGAGAGAGAGAGAGAGAGAGAGAGAGAGAGAGAGAGAGAGAGTGTGTGTGTGTGTACAGCATTCGGGTCATTAATATGCTACTCCACACCTCAACCCTTATATCACCTTGCCGTTAATCACTCACCTTGCCGTTAATCACTCAGTACATAGTTCATTTAGGACATATTGTGAGTGGTAGTGAGGTCGGAGAGGGGGGATGAAGGGTCAGGGTGTGTGAGGGGTGAGGGGGTGAGGGGTGTGAGGGGTGTGTGAGGGGTGTGTGAGGGGTGAGGGGTGTGTGAGGGGTGAGGGGTGTGTGAGGGGTGAGGGGTGTGTGGGGGATGAGGGGTGAGAGAGAGGAGACAAGGGCAAGAGTCATGGAGGAAAGACGTGTCAGAAAGGATATTTTATTGCATTATGGGAGATCCTGTGTAGGCGTGTGGGGGGGTGTAGGCGTGTGGGGGGGTGTAGGCGTGTGGGGGAGGGTGTAGGCGTGTGGGGGGAGAGTGTAAACGTGTGGGGGAGGGTATAGGTTGGCGTCGGAGGCGTGTGGGGGGAGGGTGTAGGATGGCGTGGGAGGAGTGTGTGGGAAGGTATAGGAGCGTGCGGCCGTGTCTAGGCAGTTGTAAGCCTGTGTGGGCGTGTCTAACAGGTGTAGGATGGTGTAGGAGGAATCGAGTGGGTGTAGTGCCGTGTAGAAAATATTTTACACCTGATTACCATAATATAAAATATATTACCAGATTACATTGAACCCACGTTACATTCCTACACATATACTGTACAGTATATCTGTCACCAACACCTGTTTTTCTTCTTGTTTCAGGTATGTGTTGTGGCAGGTGTTGGTAGCCAGGTGTTTGTTGAACCTGAAATTACTGTGAGCAGGTGTGAGGTAAGTGAGGTTATTTTATTTTATTATTATTTTTTTTTTACGGGGATTAGCCCACCCGGGCACAGGTCACTGACCCACATCAGGGCCTGGGGGGGACGAAATGTGATAATAATAATAATAATAATAATAATAATAATAATAATAATAATAATAATTAATACAAATAAATAAAAAAATTAATAAAAAATAAAAATACAATAATAATACAATAATGAAATACTACTAATATTAACCATAAATAAATACAAATTAAAAAAAAATCAATAGAGAGAAACAATATATGTATGTTGTGTTGTCAAAGTAAGAGACAACACATTATGCTTCCAATATCTTCCCGTTCACTAGGTCTTAATTTTTCATGCTTCAACTACCAGGGTTGTTAAGCACCGTTCACTAGGTCTTAGTTTTTGATGCTTTAACTACCAGGGTCGTTAAGCACCGTTCACTAGGTCTTAGTTTTTGATGCTTCAACTACCAGGGTTGTTAAGCACCGTTCACTAGGTCTTAGTTTTTGATGCTTCAACTACCAGGGTTGTTAAGCACCGTTCACTAGGTCTTAGTTTTTGATGCTTCAACTACCAGGGTTGTTAAGCACCGTTCACTAGGTCTTAGTTTTTGATGCTTCAACTAC